>CAVNZG010001099.1:32533-241697 GCA_963693315.1 Diogma glabrata
CACCCATAAAAAAGCAAACATTTTTATGTATACCAAATTCAATTTTTTCCTTTATTTCTTTTGTTTTTGATTTGCTACCAGTTAAAACTTTAACATAAAAGAAAACTTAATAAAATGCCACCAGAAAACTATATAAATAAAAATAAATTAATCTTGCAAACTTAAATCGAATAATTTGTTAGTTTAAAACACTTGTGGCACTAAAACTTACTGATTACAACTTTGTTTGATTAAAATTTACATAAAACCTTTGATCAAATATTTTCTTTGCTTATACACAGATCGGCTTTTCATCTTTTGTTTTTTTAACAATTGCAATTTTCCCTATCATCTCAATATAAATTGCAAATCAACCATTTCCATATATCATCTCAATAAACAATTGGAGAAAATATCTCTTCTACAGACACAATTCTACTTTTTACAAAAAAAGACTTGAACTAACGTATATATAATACATTAAATATTATAATCAGATTCTACATAACAAAAAATATTAATTTACATTAAATGACGCAACAAAGCAATACACAAAAAATTGGTTAATTGAACAGTGACTGTAAAATAACTTATCACTATTTTTTTATTTAAAATAGAATTTTATTTCTTTAAAAAAATTGAAAGATTTAATATTTCAAATCCAAAATATTTTTTTTTCTCTTACTAATTTTTTAAAAATTTTTAGACTTCCAAAACTCGATTGCTAATTTTGACTGAATAAATCAAATTTTTTATTTTAAAATTTTACTTTGCTTTTACTTTTACTTCGATTTTGGTTCTTAGTTTAAACCCATATTATCAACAAAATCAAAATTAAATTTTCTACATAAAAAAGAAAATAAACAATAACAAGAAAGTTTGCCCAAAAACATGTTTCGTTTGTTCTCCACACTTTGTCTGGTCATCTTCCAAAAGCTATACAGTATGTTTATTGAGCAAATGAATAAGGAACGTTACAATTTGTGAACCGGTTTGGTGCTTAAGACGCAATGAAAAAACCCTTATGATTATTATTGGTGATAGCTCTATCGAAACAATTAGACCGTAGGATATCCAAATTAATCGACTTTGCAAGTATCCTGGTAGTCGAGTATTAATTTTCGAAATATCCGGATTACCCGGGTATTTGAAAAAGAAATCAAATATATCTAGGAAAGATAAGGTTTGGATGGGGGTGCAGCCGGGTGGTGTTAATATATTTAAGTTTTTACTTCACCACAATTTTAAATTGTGGTGAAGTAATGCAATCTGTTGAGAAAAATAAAAATGTTACATACCCCAAATTTTGTTTTTTTTTTTTGGCTGGGGCCGTTACCTTTTTGAGATGAAAAAATTAGTAGCAGGTAACGGCCGGCTGGAATATATAGTTGAGGTCTTAAACAATGAAAAAAAAAACTTTCGAACTTGAGATGAAGGGAAGTAGTGAAATGGGGTGATGTGTAAGGGGAGAAAACAGTTTTTCGTTATTTTTAACGAAACGAGGCCTCCTAGAGAAAAGTGTTTCATGCAAAAGTTGTAGATAATAAAAAAATCTAAAACTTTAGTGAACACATTTTTCGACATAACCTCAATGTTTGCGAGAAAATGATGAAAAACCGATTTTTCTGTTTTTTATTTTTTTTTCGCGTGAAAATTATTTAATTTTAATGAAACTTTGTGAAAGTACGTAATTATTTGCGCATAATAAGCATGAATTTTTTCAATTATGGAAAATAAATATTTTTCGAGATTTTACCATTTTTCCGAAAAAACACCCCTATCTCCGGCGAACAACTTTATTGATGTTTTTTTGGATTTTGATGTTGTTCTAGTGCTTATTTTTTTTGTCAAGATAACTACTCTCAAATAGTATATCGATTTTAATCATTTATTGTTATTTAGCAGCTTAAAATTGAGAAAAACCGAAAAAAAAAGTTCGAATCTCGAACTTGTCGATTTTTTTAATTTTTTTCAATTTTTTAGCATATTTATGTTAATAGTTCATAATATTTTAAAGAAAAAACTTTCTTTGGTATAAAATAAATAAAGTTAAATGAATTTACTTATTGGAAACAACGCTAAAATTGAATAAAGTAAAAAATAAAAAAATGCTGTTACGTATTCAAACAGAAAAAAATTTACAAAGTTTAAAATTTAACAGCATACTATACGGTTGCCACGTGTCCTACATTCGGTAGGACAGTCCTACTTTAGAGCAAGAATGTCCTACGTCCTCCTTTACTATAAAAATGTCCTACTTTAGGCAAACTGTAATACAATATCTTACACTGAAAAAAATAGATTTTTTTTCTTCCTATTTCTCTCAATAAACGCGCTTGCAAAATAAGTAATTGTTATTGCACCTTTACTTATATTAAAATTGTAACTGATTATTTAACTTTATGTCGAAAGGTTAGTAACAATAGCAAATAATTTACATTGCTGACATATGTGAATATCGATGCTTTATTGCACGATTTATTCAGGTTGTAAACCACCATTGTTTAAATTTTGAAATAAACCCACCGTTAAACCTCTGTTTTTTTAAATAACTTTTGTTACAAAGTACCTGTTCTTAGAATTATTAATTATTATTAAAATAAAATGAATGAACCGAATTTCGTTATAAAGTAAAACCTTTGGCTACAGAAAGCTAACGATTTTGAAGGAATATGTAAATACACAAAACTACTACACACACTAGGACACACTACCCCTAATGTCTCAAAACTAAAAAACTCGTTGGATTTGTGCCACATCAATTTTCAGTTAAAAATAAATTTTTTTAAAAAAATTCGGTTTCGGTTTGGTGTAAGTATGAATGAATGTATGGGCGTTATTTCTGTAATGCTAATTTATTTATTTATAATGAATAATGGCATACAAATTCGCATTGATATTATTAGCCTCCAATGCGGTAACACTCGAAAAACTTAAACTTAAAGTTTTAAGAACTCAGAAATACAACCAAACATGCCGTCTGCTGATTCATTGGCACTTTCAAAAAAATCAATAAACTTATGTTGTAAGCCAGTTACTCATAAGTAGATAAGTAACTGTATAAGTTACTCATAAGTAGTAGTAGTTTTGTGTATTTACATATTCCTTCAAAATCGTTAGCTTTCTGTAGCCAAAGGTTTTACTTTATAACAAAATTCGGTTCAGTCATTTTATTTTAATAATAATTAATAATAATTAATAATTCTAAGAACAGGTACTTTGTAACAAAAGTTATTTAAAAAAACAGAGGTTTAACGGTGGGTTTATTTCAAAATTTAAACAATGGTGGTTTACAACCTGAATAAATCGTGCAATAAAGCATCGATATTCACATATGTCAGCAATGTAAATTATTTGCTATTGTTACTAACCTTTCGACATAAAGTTAAATAATCAGTTACAATTTTAATATAAGTAAAGGTGCAATAACAATTACTTATTTTGCTAGCGCGTTTATTGAGAGAAATAGGAAGAAAAAAAATCTATTTTTTTCAGTGTAAGATATTGTATTACAGTTTGCCTAAAGTAGGACATTTTTATAGTAAAGGAGGACGTAGGACATTCTTGCTCCAAAGTAGGACTGTCCTACCGAATGAAGGACACGTGGCAACCGTATAGTATGCTGTTAAATTTTAAACTTTGTAAATTTTTTTCTGTTTGAATACGTAACAGCATTTTTTTATTTTTTACTTTATTCAATTTTAGCGTTGTTTCCAATAAGTAAATTCATTTAACTTTATTTATTTTATACCAAAGAAAGTTTTTTCTTTAAAATATTATGAACTATTAACATAAATATGCTAAAAAATTGAAAAAAATTAAAAAAATCGACAAGTTCGAGATTCGAAAACTTTTTTTTTCGGTTTTTCTCAATTTTAAGCTGCTAAATAACAATAAATGATTAAAATCGATAAACTATTTGAGAGTAGTTATCTTGACAAAAAAAATAAGCACTAGAACAACATCAAAATCCAAAAAAACATCAATAAAGTTGTTCGCCGGAGATAGGGGTGTTTTTTCGGAAAAATGGTAAAATCTCGAAAAATATTTATTTTCCATAATTGAAAAAATTCATGCTTATTATGCGCAAATAATTACGTACTTTTACAAAGTTTCATTAAAATTAAATAATTTTAACGCGAAAAAAAAATAAAAAACAGAAAAATCGGTTTTTCATCATTTTCTCGCAAACATTGAGGTTATGTCGAAAAATGTGTTCACTAAAGTTTTAGATTTTTTTATTATCTACAACTTTTGCATGAAACACTTTTCTCTAGGAGGCCTCGTTTCGTTACAAATAACGAAAAACTGTTTTCTCCCCTTACACATCACCCCATTTCACTACTTCCCTTCATCTCAAGTTCGAAAGTTTTTTTTTTCATTATTTATGACCTCAACTATATATTCCAGCTGGCCGCTACCTGCTACTAATTTTTTTTATTACAGCTATAAAAATCCATAACGGCCCCAGCCTATTTTGAAAGTTTCCATTCTCTATCTTAATAGCCAATAAAAATGTTGGTGAACGTCTGTGTGTGGGTGGGTTTTTTTTCATGTGTTTATCTCTACTGTACCGAGCCTACTTACCAATCGATTTTCATGAAATTTTGGTAAAAGATTTGAATCAATATAAAAATGGTTTTGTTAGCTTTTGGGGTACGTTGGACAAAGGGTTTGGGGGTCCACCAAACAACAGGTGTTTTTTTTTCACTTTGTTTTTTATGTTTGTTGGAACCATACCACATTCGTTTGTGAATGAATTTTGATGACACTTTGGAAAAAGATGCAAATATGTATGGCAAAGAACTGGGGCCCTATTCCCGAACACATAAATGTCATCACAATATTGTAAATTCACACAATATTGTGAATTTCGTATTATGTAACACCAATTTGGTGAAAATTCAACACAATATTGTGAATCTGACAAGAACAATATAGTTACTGTCAAAATCACAATTTTGTTTTATGTTTTGTGTGTTGACTTTTTTTTACAAATTTCATCGATTGGCGTAAAAATTAATTTATAACGCAAAATTAAGTCTTTAATAATATTATATAATAATATTTTTAAATAAATATCATTAAAACATATTTATTTATTAAATATATTTTTATTTAATTTTGCATGTTTGAAGATTAAAAAAGGTAGTTGTCAAAAATACGAATCTAGTACCAAAAATCTGTTATAATTTTGTAAAAATTTGTTATAATTTGTTTGACACAAATATGAGTTACAGAATACCATTTTTAAACAAAGTTGTTAAGGGTTTTGGTGAAATTGACAATATTGTCGATTGACAAATATGTGCTCGGGAATAGGGCCCCTGATTAGCTTTCGAGCGATAGTGAACGTAGTGGTTGGGGGTCCCCGGAGCACCTGTTTCTTTTAAAGCTCAATAACATCTGTACCTGATAATCAAATTGGATAAAACTTGGTACATAAGCATTCAGAACGGTTCACAACAGTTTTGCATTCCAACTTTCGCTTTTTCACTTCGAGTAAAATTTTTTTTTACTTTTTCTCGTACAACATAATTTATGTTTGTTGGGATACTACTGTTTTATTTTATACTTTTATAATTAGAACTACGCGAAATTTATAACATTGGTTAGTCTTCAATTAAAGTATTTGATGGATATTAGCCCACTACCCGGGAAAGAAAAACTAAGGGGCCAAGCCTGGGCCAAGACTGTGCCATAGCTTTTGGGGGTTGGGCCGGGTTTTACATTTTCAAACGGTCCATGTTTGGGTCAATCTTGGAATGATATCCTGCGGTTAAGTCAGGCAAGCCAGACTTGGGCCAGGCCTACCAAGCCAACTTTTTTTCCAGCCATCCTTTAAATGTGTGGCAAGAGTTAAATATATGAAAATAAAGATAAACATAATATGGTCTGCACATGTTCTGTCTAGGCATTTACAACTGAGCCAGACCCGGCCCAAAGCTAACTAGCCAAGGCTTGGCTCAAGAATACTGGCCCGAGATTGGTCTGTTGTTTAGCATTGGCAGCTCCTAACCGGGTATATATCCAAAATAATAGGTTTTCGGCGCTGTGGTGATAAATCAGCCTATGCATCAGCGTCGCAATATTTAGTTTTGGGAAATTTGTTTTATAAATAACTGAATATCAGCTAGTATACAGGCATCTTCTGCATGATTAGTTTTTTCATTCCGTTCAATATCCTAAACAACAGATTATATATTTCCTTACAATATCAGACACACAGGTAAAAGATTTTGGTTGAAAAGAATAAAATTCAGCTGAGTCCCCAAATGTTGTTCACAACAACAACCTGAATTGCATGATATTACTTTTGACTGATAATTTTTTTAATAAATGTGTTCTGTAATAGGACTTACAGTATGGGTCACATCAACACAAGAAATCATCTTAGGACCTAGGTCCCACTAAGTCTTAAAAAGTACCCTAGGTTCTACGTCCCAATCAATATTAATTCACACTTAGGGATCTTTTGGTTGGCTGTTGAAAATCAAAATTTTACAGTCGATCTAATTACCCGGGTAGTTAATCGAGATACCCAAGTATTCGAGTATGTTGAAAAAGCCAAAAATACCCAGGTACGCGGGTACTCGATAATCGACATTGGATACCCTAATTAGACGATACTGTTAATGGACATTCATTTCTAGAAATTTACTCTTAAGTTCCATTAAAATTGAAATAAATTTAGCTGTTTTTTCAATTATGTTCTTCTGTTCTTGCAACAAAACCCTTTTAAAGACTGTTTAACTGTAGAACAAAATTTCGTTTATCTAATTCATTATTGTTATTGCAGTCATGTCTCCTTCATCAATCAATCTTGAATCGTTTCAATCTTAATTCTTGTTATTTATTTGTCAATTTAGATTAAACTGTCTACATTTAGTATATCGTAAATTTAATCAAATAAACGTACACCAAATAAGCCCGAATTTAGTCCATAAATTTATAAAGTCTACGACCATTTTCTACCAAAAATTTAATTTTTTTGGATAAATATAAAAATTCCAATAAATCTTCAAATTATTTTACACGTATACTCTTAAATCATAATGAAAAAAAAATACCTTATCAACAAAAGTATATATTTATACAAAAAAATTAAATTTAATATGAATTGATAATGGAATCTTATATTTGTAAAAATGAAAATAAAAAAAAAAACTTTTATTAAAAATTTAACCACGTAGCTAACGGTATTGTTACGTGCGAAAACAAATTTAAGAGATAAAAGAAAGCTTCATTTTAATCAAAACAAAAAATTTGTTTTTGTATTTGACTGTTTTTGGGAAATTTTCGTTTTGCTTGCTCAAAGCTTTACTCTAAACTTTTATCGTTTTTTCGTATCTAGGATTTGATTTTTTTTTTGCTGTTGACGGTTTTATTTTCTAGTTTTGTGATAACTGCATATAATTTACCATATGTTGGCAGGAAATTTAAAAAAATTTAATTTAATTTTTGTTGATATTTGGAACGAATTGTACATAATTTGAAAAACAAATAAGAATACAAAATGATATATTAATGTTTAAGTTGGTATCTTTTTAATTTAAACGATAGTAAAACGAGGAAAGGAGGAGAATATGTTAAAAAACATTTTACTTGGTTGCAAAGGTCAGTTTATCCTAAGCTGCACAAATACTTCGAAAAGACTATATTTTCTAAAAATTGACATTAATTAAAATTCTTGAAATGATAAGCTTATTTGTTTGCAGAACTTCAAAAACCGTGCAGTTTTCCAGCTTATACATTATTTACTTTGGTATATGAATGTCATGCGAAACACTACGTTGGTAACTGAAACATGCAGTGAAAATATCACTGATTTGAAAAACTAGCCGGCCCTAAATTTAAAATAAGTAGATCAGATGCAAATAAAATTTTAGTTCAAAAATTTTGTCTTTACAAAACAATGCCTCACTCTCAGTCGTTATATTATAAAAATTATTGGTATGAAATTTTAAAATTAATTTTTGACAAATCCTGAGTTACCGATAGTGTTGTACAAATTCTTTAGAAAAAGCAATTTACGTAACTCTGTACATTGTTATGAAGCTGTTTTCCAATCTCCGTAATTTAGAGTCGCACTACTTTCTCACACGCATTAAATTTATATTAACAAGAACTTTTGAAGTTATTTTTTCAGTTCGTAATCATCTTTTTACATAATTTTTTTCCAAGTTTGATACGAGTCAGTTGTGCAAACTCCTTAGTGGGTACAATAATTAACGAAAAAAATTCCCAAGAAACAAACTTATCGTTTTGTTATTGTTTACAATAGGCCGTTAATTTACTATAAATAGAAGCCGATAGAGGGCTTCTGTCTCTTAGTCTACCATTCTCTAATTACTGAATCATATGGAAGCTGTCAAAGTCGGAAGATTTTTTTCTGGTGGAAAACGTGAGGTCAATGGTGTTCAAAAATTTTATTCCGCAAGTATTTCAATCATTTTTGCTTGTTAGTGTTGATAATAATAAAGTTTATTAATTTGTTCATGTAAAATTCGTGGAGATATTTTTGCGCTAGTTTAGATAAATTAGAGAAAATTTAATTAAAAACTCCTAAAATAGAGAAATAGTTTAATGGTAGACATTTTTATTTTGTTGTTCGCGTTAGTCCAAACAAATATTTATTTTGTGTGTTAAAGATGTTGCTCGTGTTGTGTTCTCAAATATTGACGGACATTTTCGAAATGATTGTATTTGCCTCAAAAAACCAATCGATTAGATTCGGAAATAAGAACCAAGTATTCAGCCGGTGAAAAGTTTCCTTTCCTATGTATTTGTTTCCGGACTGGAAATCGCCTACATATATAAAATATACACCACGCGTGCTATTACGTCAAGTGAATAGAAAACCAAAAAAATTAACCATTGAATAGACGTCAGAAAAGGGAAAAAATAAGAAAATTATAAATTGTTGGTTATTTCTGACCTTAGAATGATAATTAGTTTATTATCAAATACTTACCTTCTTAATTATCTATCAAAATAAAAAAAAAAAAATTAAAATAGGAATAAGAAAACTCTGATTCATCAAATGAACTGGAATACCTAAAGTTTTTTTTGGTAATTGGAGTCATAAACTTTTATATTAGATTACAATATTAATTAATTTTGTATAACGGCATGTGTTGAACAAAAAAATCATGAGCAAAACTATAAAAAGCCTGTAAGACAAATTGAGTCTATTGTGTTAATTAAGTATATGGTGATAAATAAAATAAATAACAAAAGAAAAAGAAAAACAATACAACTGAAAATAAAATGTTCTAAAACAAAAATAAATACCTCCCTCTCTCTCTCGCTCTGGCGTTTACATCCCATGGAGGGATTTTGCCGTCTGTGCAATCAGCTTCCAATCTTCTCGTTCCATGACCAGTTGACAGTTCGACATCCTATATCACATGAAGATTGTTCATGAACTACTTAAAGTGTTGTTTCAATAACTTTGATGAATCGACTTAGACACTTTAAAAACTTTTTTAATTTTTTCCAAATATTTTCGGTTTCCATGAAACCTTCCTCAGGGAAATATTTATCAATAGAAATAAATATTTCCCTGAGGAAGGTTTCATAGAAACCGAAAATATTTGGAAAAAATTAAAAAAGTTTTTAAAGTGTCTAAGTCGATTCATCAAAGTTATTGATCCTATATCACGAAGGTCTTGGATGATGTCATCACGCCAGCGTTGTCTAGGTCTTCCTCTTCGACGAACACATGACGCTTTTTTTATCATTCTATCTAATGGTGCCCTTTCTACATGACCAAACCATATAATTCGGTTAGATTTAATGAATCCGATTACATCGCAGCCTCCAAGAAGCTGTCTGATTTCATGATTCATTCGGATTCTATACTGATTTTCAGCAACTTTGCATGGACCATAAATTGTTCGTATGACTTTCCTCTCGAATGTTGATAGAATTCTACAATCGGAGGAAGTCAGTGTCCAGCTTTCGCTTCCAAAGGTAAGCACAGGTCGATTAATGCTTTGTAAAGTGTGAGTTTACACGACCGCGAAAGATGTTTGTATCGCAAAAGTTTTGAGTATGCGTAGAAAACTCTGTATGCCGCTGAGACACGGGCTTTAATATCTGCCTGCATGTCATTTGACGATGTTATTACAGATCCGAGGTATTTGAAGTTTTCTACACGTTCCACTTCATAGTCGCCAGTATTCAGATTGCCGGGAGGTATATTCCTGGATGTTGTTAAAAGTTTAGTCTTGCCGGTGTTAATGCATAATCCAAGTCGTTTAGCATTTCTTTCAAACTGAGAGAGACTATCCTTGATATCACTTGTACTACGTCCGAGAAGCACAATATCATCTGCATAGCCAAGAATTTGACTAGATTTGTTAAATATACAGTTTTGTGTCTCAATGCGGCTTTTTCTTATCGCGTACTCAAGCGCCAAATTAAATAGTACGGGCGCGAGTGCATCACCTTGTCGAACACCTGATGTTATATCAAAAGAGTCAGAAACTGACCCTTCGATTACTATTCTACAGTTTGATCCCGATGTTGTGAGTTTGCACAGAGAAACAAGTTTCACTGGAATACCAAGGCATATAAGTGCAGACCAGAGGTTGTCGCGGATGATGCTATCACATGCTTGCTTGAAATCAACGTAGAGCTGGTGAATGCTGATGTTGTACTCCCAACATTTTTCCAGAATCATCCTTAAGGTAAAACATTGATCTGTGGTTGAACGGTTGGGACGAAAACCACACTGATAGTCGCCAATGATAGATTCGGCGAACGGGATGAGCCGAGCGAGTACGACATTAGCTAGTATTTTGTATGCAGTGTTCAACAGTGCGATTCCACGATAATTCGCACACTTTAGGCGGTCACCTTTTTTATGTAGCGGAACAATGAGAGCTGTTTTCCATTCAGCAGGTAGTTCTTCTTGATCCCAGATTGCAAGAATCAGATCATATATACGTGAGACCAGAACTGCTCCTCCATTCTTAAATAGTTCTGCAGGGATTCCATCGATACCTGGTGATTTGCCATTTTTTAATTTTTTGATGGCAGCTTCCACTTCTTCTATTGTTGGGTAAGGGACTAAAATCTCTTCACTTGACGGAGCAATTGCTCGAATAGGATGAACTTCATTCGTCCTAATCAGTAGGTCTTGAAAGTGGGATCACCATACTTCCAGCACATCACGTTCACTTGTTGTAAGCTCGTTGTTTCCATTTTTGATGGCTGTAGATCTTGGGTGGAAATCTTTGGTCAGATTCCGCGCATTGGCAAAACACTCTTTCGAATTTCCATTAGCCGCATGTTGGTTGATGTTTTCGATACAGCTCTTCATGTGTTCGCGTTTCTTTTTCCGTAGGAGTTTTGCTGAGGCTTTTCTGGCGCATAGATAATCAGTTTGGGAGCTTCGGGTGTTTCTTGTTAACCATGTTTCTCGCAGTTTTTGTTTGTGCTCAATGCTTTCGTGGCACTCGTCATCAAACCATTCGTTACGTGATTTCGGTGGTCGCTTTCCGATTGTAGTTTGTGCTGCGGATATGATGGTTGATTGAAGCGTTTGCCATTCTTCTTGTATGTTTAATGGCATCTCAGATGGGATATCATGCTCTTCTATGCTTTGCGTTACAATGTCCTGATATCTATTCAGTGTTTCCAGGTGTTTAAATGCTTCGACATTCCAACGCACGGTCTTTTTTGCTTGCCTATAAAATGTAGATGATAATTTGCACTTATACTTGAAGATGACAAGCATATGGTCGGTGTCCATATCAGCACCTCTGTATGATCGAACGTCAGTTCCACTTGTAGAGTGTCTCTTAGAAATCATGACGTGATCGATTTGATTTTCAGTTCTTCCATCATTTGATTTCCACGTTGCTTTGTGGATTCTCTTATGAGGGAAGAAAGTGCTAGAAATTACTAGATCATACATCATAGCCAGTTCAGCTGCGCGAAAGCCGTTATTGTTACTAGCATGATGCAAGCTGTTAGGGCCGACATGTGTTTTAAGTTCTGCACTTCTACCAATTTGCGCATTGAAGTCACCTACCACGATTTTTATATCGTGTCGCGGGATGTTATTGATGACTTCTTCGAGTTCTAGAAAGAACAGGTCTTTAATGTCATCTGCTTTCTCTTCAGTAGGTGCATGAACATTGATGATCGTTACATTAAATTTTTGCGTACGGATTCTCATTGTGCATATCCGCATATTATTTGGGCTAAAGTCGATAACATGTTGATTCACGATGACGACGATGTATGAGAAAGCCAACTCCAAATTCTCCTCCGTTTTCATGACCGCAATAGTAGAGAGTGTATCCCTTGGCTGTTTCGTGGATTCCACTCCCTGGCCATCTTAGTTCTTTTAACGCCACTATATCCAGTGTATAGCTATTGATTTGGTTTGTAAGTTTCTCCTGGTCTTCTAAGGCTTAGCACGTTCCAGGTTCCCATTTTTAAATCGTAGTCCGGGTACAGTTTCCGAGGTCGTTTTAATAATGAATCCGAGATAATCCGAGGCCTGTGTACAGAATTCATGACAAGTAATTTTTTACGGAAATGGGGTGTTAGCCCTTCGCCCAACCCAAATTTTCGTGAATGGGTTCGTTCTGCATCTTAAGGTCACCAGAAACAACCTTTTTACATGTTTATATAGCGAGCCGCTTGATCCAAGACAGACGCCCGCTACAAACCACCCCTAACATGCAGAACAGACGCTTGCTACACGTTTATATAGCGATGAACGAACGAAAAATAAATACCATCATGCTGAATTCTTTCTTCTTTACGGTTGCTCGATAATAATTTCACTCCCTACAATAAGTTTCCGCATCTAAGTCGGTGGATCAAGCTGAATATTATGTGCTGGTTGGATGGGTGTTTGGATGGATATGTTCAGGTTCAGAAATAACTTAAATTAATAAACCTAAACACGACGCTAGAGAGGGGATCCTGCCACTAATTATTTTATTAGTATCCAACATCCAATGGGATTGATGCATTTGTAGCTTGTAAACATAGGGGTGAGTCGTTTTGTTGTATTTATATTTTATTTTGTTATTTATAGATCTGTGTATAAGTGTATGTAATATGTATACAAATATTTTTGAATATGGACGTGTAGGTGAGTCTGGGCGTGGGAGACTGTGTATGTAAGGATGTGCCAGTGAACTCTAATTCTAAGATCTGACATATATCATCGTGCCCTGGCATGTGCAGTGCACATGTCTTTGCAACTCTGTTTGGAGATGCCCATGGTTGGATAATAGCAACGTTCGTATTTCGTACAGGAATTTTTTTATGACGAGATGGTTCATCACATCGGCTGAAACTTATGGGAGAAAATGAACGAACGGTTGTGGTATTACGTAGGAGTGGACTATCAATTGATGTTGCTAATGGAGGCTCGCCAGATAAGAAATTACCACCGTTATCGGATACTAGCAATTTTTCGTCGCTGAACGATGCATTGGGCGAACATATTGGAAATTTAAAAGCTGGATTACAATGTGGTGGCTATACAATTAGGTATTTAATTAGGTATTATTAGGTATTAGGTATTATTAGGTATTTACCCCCCATAAAGGTGGTATTTGACAATTTCGTGACACATACGCAAAATTACCAGCCTTTGATGAAACAAAAAAAAAAAGGAAGTCCTAATGAAATACGTTTTACTTAAACTATGGATGAAAGTCGGATTATACAAATACGTATCATGATGTTTAGTATCAGAAGGCCAGCATTGTGTTTTGGCTTAGCTTATGTGAAAAACGATGAAAATGGAGTTAGCGATTGGACGGTTTGCAAAACAAAAAAAAATAGAATCAGGCTTTGGTTTAATTTTCTGAAGCGCCAATCGACTTACGCATCATATCGATTCCTTTACTGTTGATATACATCTTTGGGTTGCAAGATATGGTTATATACCAGATGATTAAATATTTTTATTGTGTCGAATGCTAATTTTAAGTTCTGGGTAATCGTCTTTACAGCCATTATATAAATCTCTGGGTTGCAAGATATAGGTATGAACCAGATGATTAAATATTTTTATGGTGTCGAATATTACTTTTAACTTTTGGAGTAACCGTCACTACATCCATTTGGGGCCTTATTATTTCTACCTACTTGGGCATGGCTGTAGGTATGAGTGTTTGTGTGTGGGGGGAATGTGTGTGAGTGGGTGAGGGTGCGTGAGTGTACGAGGTGTGAGAGTGAGTGAATGTGTCAGTAAATCCGGGGTGTGACGTGGTGATTGCGGTTCTTGTCACGTATGGGGGATCACCAGAGTATGGTGGACTTATCCGTTTATTAATTAATTTACTTCTATGTCCACTTAATATCTTGTTATTTATGATGGGAAGAAAGTCTTCGCAACTGGAAAAACCATGTTACACCCGTAGACTAAGGCCCATTGGGCAGATTTTCTTCCGATAAAAGGATTGAATAAAACAAAACACTTTAACTTTCAGAAAAGTTTATTGATTGATTCTTCGTTATGATTTTCATTTAGTTTTTAGTAAAATTGGTTAAGGCTTTGTCCACTATCATCCCCTCTTAGTATTGTCTTTATTTTAATAATTAAATCGATTAACCAATTAACAATCGATTTACTATGTAAAGGTAATATCGGTCAATCATATATTAAATAAATATAATTGCCTCGTTCAGCAGGAATTATATTTATTTTGATAAATTTTATTTAAATTTATTTCTGTAATGTCATCAAGTTTAATATTATTTTATGTTATTTAGATTTTGTTATTTAATATATATTGTGGGAATTTATGGAAATTCGATCTAGGTTTTAAAGTTGTTGATGACTTATTTAATTGTTTAGGATAATGGGGGGATTGATAGAACGGAAGAATAACATATGTAATGTATATCAATTAGATTAGTCATACATATGTTACAAGATTCTCAGTCTTTCACTTGCTTCTTTATTTCATCCGTTCTTATCATGTGTTAAGCGCACTATACCGATACTTGTGCTGGAGTAGCAGGTATATATATTGTTCGTCCCCACTTACTGAAGCTAGTTTGGGGCTTAAAAAATCGCTAGGTGCGCGGCTTGCTATGCCACTTCGTTGATTCTTCACCGAAGCAGCGCTTCATTACCACATACAAATAACTAATTCTTTACATGTCATAAAATCACAGTAAGGAATGTAAAGCATTTAATCTGTAGCAGAGACTGGAGTAGACGGGGTTATGACACCCGTAAATCAAAAATAATATAAAATTACAAATCAAACAAAACTGACTCTTCCATGCGGGTAAGCTGATCCATGCACCTTGCAATAAAAAGTTGTTGATTTGAATGTTTATGGAATCTTGTAGATATTTCGATTTATGCATGAAGAACTTGTGAAAACACTTTTTAAAGTTAAAACAAAATTTTAAATTTTGATGCATAGAATTTGCATATATTTACTTTGATTATAATTAACATATTGACGTTTTTAGCTCTAATTTTTCTGTTTTATTAAAACTTTTTCGTGCATCCTTCCTATAACACCAAATCACATATGCATAAAGTTTACCATTAGCAAAAATATAATAATCAAAAAAGTTAAAATTTAAAATTATTATTCTCTGTTGACGTACGAAAAAGTTTTGCAGTGTTTTTCCTCCTAGTGTTTTAATGATTAGAGTCGGAAAATTTGTTGTTAATGATAGAAAAATTATGTATTAAAAAAATGTTATCGCAAAATTTTTTGAACATTTTCATTTACATACACTACTTTTTATACTATTTTTTGTTGGTTTGGATATAATTATAGTTGAACAACATAAAGTTGCAATACCTGTTAATTAATTATGTGTTAGAAAGTTTTATATTTTGGTATTTTGACTGACTGCTCTTGTTTTTGGAAAAAGGTTAACATTAGGTTAACATAATTTTGCAATTGAAATGTATAATGCAACTGGATGAAATCCACTTTGTTTAAAGTTGTTTTGTTTCCTTTGGGAATATTTTGATCCATTATAAGATACGATAAAACCATGTTGATGAATGTGTATCAACTGGGTAAACAAACAAACACGAGAGTGTGCTGTTTTTATTAATTCTTATTAACATTTGTATACCTTAACTTACCATACTTTTGTTTAGCCTTAAGTTATACAAAAGTTATACAAAACAGTTATACAAAACATTAATAAAATCGACCGCATGTATATAATCGAGCGCTTTTAATTTTGCTACAACGTGAATTTATTTTATATACTTTTATTTACTTGTTAGTTAGTATAAGACAAAAAACCCGTACATTGAAGCAAATGATTCCCTTTAAACGCAGTTTATACTTCCACTTTTACGAAAAATTGAATCTTTCTGCATTTAGGTGTTTGCACAAACCAACTGAAACGTAAATGTAATGTAATAATATATGTAATATGTAATGTCATCTAATTTCTGACGAGACGAGATCAGACGATGCTGACATAAATCAAGATTTAATGTAATATTTCATTCACCTACAATTCGAAAAGTACGCTCTTGAACAGAGTTCGCAGAGTTCTATATATATAGGGATGTATATTGGACTTATAAATGTGGTGTAATTGAAATTCAATGAAACATGTTTGGTATATATTGAAAATGCCAGGATTTCAAAAACAAATGTAAATTGTATTTAAAATAATTCATTTGTCGTGGTTGTGGTGGGTGTATTGTTGGTGGGGGACAAATTGCATGGGATCTTGATGAAACTTTGGTATATAATCCAGTTTTAATATTAAGATCTGTATTTAATTCAAAATTGGATAAAATGACGGGGGTCTACCGACCACCTTTAAGTTTGAATCTTCAACAACTAATCCTGGCTTTCAATCTAGAGACCTGGTAAATAAGTGTTTAGTTCGTTTTCAATATTTCTACGTAAAAACTTCCGGTTTGTCACTTCCGGTTAATCAGTTTTATTTGGAATTTTTTAAAAATGTTTATCCCTACTATAGCCAACATTTACACATCGGTTTTTAATACATACGAAAAACATTTTATTATATTTTGGGGTACATTTTTTTCAGTATTTTTATTCACACTCTTTGGGCCAGTTTTACCATCCTCAGTTAAAGTTACAGTTAGTTAACCGGCACTTAAATTTAACTGAGAGAAAATTGAATGATAAAAATATTTTGCATGCAATTTTCATTTTTTTTTCTCTCAGTTAGGTTAAATTTAACATATCTGTCACTTAACTGAGGAAATTCGGTTTCACAAGTGTCGGTTAGTTTAACATGCAAGTTAAATTCTTAATTAACTTAAGTATCACAATTGGTCTTAGTTAAAATTTAAGATACATATAAAAATGAAAAAAAAAATTGGAAAAATAGAAATGAAAATGAAAAAATAAAAAATATTAATTTTAAAATGGTATTTTCGTTTGTTTTTTTTTGTTTAAAAGTAGATTATATAAATAAAATAAAACTATTCTTTGATTTTTATTTGTAAAAAACAATTTATTAGAATGCAGATTGTGCAATTAATGGCAGTAAAATAAGATTAATTTTCTTGATTACTTAACTCAACCTCATAGTTTTGGAATAATATTTTTGGAACCTTTTCGATGAATTTGACGTGTTTGATTAAGACTTGATTTTCTGACAAGTTAGCAGTTTGAGTTATGTTTACTTTCATTCGTATAAAACGATATAAATATTTGCACAAATATGTTAGTTTTATCAACATCTAGCAAATACCGTAGCTAGTTTATATTTTAATAATTATAGAATTACTACACATACATTATTAAATTTTATATATTCTTTATGTTTAGAAAAAATTATATCACCGTATTTGGATTTAACTTAAAAATTAAAGGCCTTTTGTCCCTGTAGCTCTATTCCGATACATCAGTAAATAGGCATTGAAAAAAACAAAAGCAGTTTTTTTATAACTGATGGAAAATCGCATCAAGACGCCGATCAAATAAGAAATTTGAACCCGAACTCGTTTCCATTTTTTTTGTTTAAACGGTAGGGGAGTGAAGCCTTATAAAACGATTACAGTGATGAAAAAAATTTGTATTTTTAGATTATTTTATTGAAAGCAAGTTTGCCCATTTCATTGAACTTCCTTTATTAAACAAGATACTGAATTAGGTTTTGCAAAAAATCGCAGTGGTTATTTTTCAAAAAATTTAATTTTCAAGGACTAAATCTAAAAGTACCTGTTTTTACTTTTTTTGCTTTTCTACAGGTTAGTCAGATTACCATCCTCAGTAAAGTTAAAGCCAGTTAGGTAAATTTTACTTTTTTATTTTTCTCCTCAGATATTTTATTTTAATTTTAATTTTGTTTCTTTTTTATTTTGTTCAAAAGCAAAAAGGTTTGAAACTTAAAATCAATTTTTTTTAAACTATCGGTTAACTATACATATTTTTGTTGTTTTTGTTTTATACTGGTTAGTTTTTATCCTATATCTTGTTGTTTAATTAGAAAATAAAGATTTTAGAAATCTATATGATTGTATCATAATTTTATATAATGATCTCGTTTATGGTAAATTATTACTTTTAAGTAATTTATCAATGAATAATTTTTAATATGCTGTGAATGAGTTTAATTATGAAGGAAATAAAATTCTTTATTATTGTTATTTATTTTATATGCTTTATTGGCCGAATTTGTTATAAAATAAATAAAGCAATTTAATTTATTTTCTGTCGATTGTTATATATTTTAATATTATTATTTCAATTGTTATATATTTTTAATACATTTAAATATATTTTAAGTATTATCTGAAAAAGCAAATTTTGACCTACACTAAAAAAGTTTTCTGTGTATGTTGTAACATATAATCTTTTGCACATATTCGCGAGCTTACCAAGTGGCTAGATTCTTAAAAACCGAATAATCTAAGGCGTTATAGCGGCCGCTTGAATTTTATTGTTTAAATAAAATTAACAAATATTAAATATTTAAACCTTTTTTCTATCATTATTTAGAAAAGGACAATCTTGGCATTTAAGGTTCCTTAAAAATCAAATGTTTTAAAAATTTAATAAACTTTGTTCTCCTTTATTCATATAGATCCATATAGACCAAGCTCATTTTTGAAAACTTTTGCTCACCTAGATAAAACATAAATCTTTCCAAATTTAAAAAAAATTATCCAAGTCCAAAGGGTGAGACCCCAGGCCTGTTGAAACAAATGCGCAAACGCCCATGTTTTCATCATTTTTGAGTTTATGTTGTTTCAACTCCTACTTTTTTAGAAACCATTTTCATTTATAATATCGCAAGCTTTCAGTCTTCTAACTCAATAGGTTCCAATATAATTAGCGTTTTACTAACCTAATGCACGGAATTCTCACGTCATACAATTACAAAATGAAATCCCATAAGAAAAAATCCAAAAGTCTAAGCTGATAAATGAGCTTATAGGGCCAAAACAATTCTACAAAATAGTTTTTTTAAGAACAAAACAGCTTAAAAAATAAGCGAACTATGGATCAAAGCCATTCACATTGTTTTGCAGATATGAGATTACGTATATTGGCATTGATGTATTAATACTATAGTATTCTATTCTATAGAAAATACAAGGATAAAATCTATAAATATTTATTATATATACAAAAATTCGGAAACTTAATAATTAAATTCTAAATGCATTGTTTTTTGTTTATTTCCCGTTGAAACTTTCAATCTTGGCGTTTGACCAGCCTTCAACAGCCTATTACTCTGTTTGTATTGGGTCTACAGATCCACCGATTCTTTGTATTTTATAAACTAAATTTTAAATCATAGTAATTTTTTTCGCTAAAATTACTTTCTGAGTTATTCGTAAAACAAACCATCTGGAAAAGCGTTTTTTTGGGTTTAAAAATTGATATGTTCACTCGCAAATAAGTAAGAAAGTATTGAGTTTCAGCAAGAACTTTATTTAATAAAATTTGCTCAAACTATGCACTTTAAAAAAATTCTAAAATAAGGAGTATTTTTATTTTTCCATACTACTTATATGTCAAGTTTCAAAGTTTCAGGAAAATAAAATATGGTCAAGTTTTCCCCACGCATATTCAACATCATTCTTCAGCCGTGCATTCACATACAACAGAAACAGCACCCGAAATTTATACAAATTTCACAGGAAAAAACAGAGAGTGTGCTTAAGACCGCACGGCAGAAGTGAAAACTTCATTGGCAATCGCAATCAAATGATATCGGATTAGTAGTATTTGGATCGTATTGCTAGAATAAATGAGAAACAAGTCAGAACGATAAAGCGCTAAGTACACACACTAACCTCACAATGTAAACCAAATAATTGTCAAAATAGCACTCATATGCCAATACCAGAGACTAAAGTACGCGTGGTTGTCACACCCATAGATTAAAGTTTAAATTTTACAAATCTTCCTGCGGAAAGCTAAGCAAATTCATTGGTATTAATGCGCATTGTTACCGTTTGCAAATCACTATCGGCTAAGTGCCACCATTTTTAACTATTTTATTTATCATGATTGCCATCCATGTTTAATCATACATAAGCTATGCTTCTTTGTGTAGAATTTATGCGATTTACGTCTCACAATTGTGAGCTTTAAATCAATATAATCGATTTTATCAAGTTACAAGTATTAAGTTTTCACTTAATTTTAGAAACATGTATTGCATACAATTGCAAGCCGACAACATATTTAGTGAAGATGATAAAATTCCAATACATATAATTTTGATATACACATATAATTGTTTCAGGTTATACTATCTTGCTTACGTTATATTTAATTTCATAAAGATTTTGTTCAATAAAAAAACATTGATCAAAGCAAACTACCGTTTAAAACGATAGTTAAATAAAGCAAAAATTAAGCGTATAGAACAACTTCATAAATTTTCATGATGATTAATGTATTAATGCATAAAGGATAAACAGCCATACATACTTTCAATTTTATATGTATTCAATATTCATTTAGCATGATGACTCGAATGCAAATTGCAAAAGACAGTAGCAATATAACTTTAAAAAACTGCGTTATAGATCAATTTTTTAAAATTCGTATAAAGAAATTTTTATTATTTTTATGAATTCATAAATAAAAACAAAATAATTTTAATGGTATTTAATAAAAATTAAAAAAAAAACAAACAAAAATATGTACTACACCAGGGATTGAACTCACTACCTACTGCACATCAATCGAGCACGATATCCACAACGCAATTTAAAACGTTAAAAAATGATAGATAGATTATTATTTATTATTATTTTTAGCATTTCACTTTAAAGCATGATGGATAAGACTAACTTACTACCTCCGGAAAAATCTGTGTGTGGTGCGCCTAAAGAAGTTTTCACTTCAAAAATTCTGTTTCTGTAAAGTTCGTATGGTTCGTATTCTTTTTCTGTTGTATGTGGTTTCAAGCCTTTACGCGTACCATATTCTTATAATCAAGATAGGAAATTATCAGTTGTAATTGGTGCGGTGATAATTCGAAATAATTTTTTGCCAAAAATTTCGAAAGCAAGTATATTGATAAAAGCACGAGGCCGTAGGCCAAGGGCTTTTATTAATACCACTTGCTTGAGGAATTTTTCAAAAAATTATGAGAATTTATCAACGAACGAGGGGAATTCGTTTAGAAAATAGTTCAGCAACAGTGCGATGGCGTTGTAGGAAATCAAGATTTGATGCTAACTTTTGATCTCTCACAATTCGTATAGCTTGTTTTGAACAGGGTCCAAAAGACCCAAAATGGGAAGAGATGCAACGCCCTAAACTATTTCTTTTTTTACAATAATAAACTAGACAACAATGCTCCATACAAGAGCGAATATAGGACTTATAAATGGGGAATAGATAAATAGATTAGATAATAATGGACAGGTTGCACGAGACGGAACTGGTCCTGACACGCAAACTCAAAGGTTCATAGCGCCATGGAGTAATTGAAACGGTGTGATATATTTTTGACATCTATTGAAGAGGACGAATTTTTTTGGTGCGCTTTGTCTGTGGCATCCCAATTATATGATTGTTCCAGAGTAAGTCGTTAGAAATTGAGACACCCAATAAACGAATACTCTCACATTTGTAGTTTTCTTAGTCACACATTATACTAATTAAAATATCGTTGGAAAGTTGGTGTTCGATCTGAAAAAATCAATGACTGTGTTTTGGTAGAATTAAAATAGACCATTTTTGTCACGATGATCGGTGATTTTGTCTAGGTCTTCGTTTACATTTATGGCATGGTGTCTCCGGGCGGGATTTATTCGTTCGTGTATTTTATCCTTTGAAGAATATCTTTAAATGATAAAATGCATCGAACAAATAAACCCTGCACGGAGAAACGCTGCCATGAATGTAAACAAGGACTTTGAAAAATCGCTAATCAACGTGACAAAAATTTGGTCAATTTTAATGATCATAGGGAAAGAGTGACTTGTGCCGTGTACTATCATCTGCAAATATATTTATTGGATTACTGGTGATTTTAAGCAGTTCATTGATATTAATTAAAAACAGAGAGGGAAAAACAAGAAAAAAAGCTATCCATAGATACTGTAAGAAATTTCAGTATCAGTCGGGGAAAATTTTAAATGGTAATTCACGACTGCGGTGTGATACTCGTACGCAACGAGGTTATTGATCAGATAGGTTTGCATTATTCAATGAAATGTTTTTGAGATGTGTAATAAGATAACTACGTTTCATCCCTCTTTTCAGGTATGCTGTTCCAAAGATAAGCTTAGGGCTACATAGCTCAATAGATCGGTTGTTAATTTTGTATTGGCAATATCAAATATATTTGCCTTTTAAAAATTTTGATATGTGTTTAATAATATAATCCTCATATATGGGAATTTTTGCATTAAATTTCTAGACAATACTTTGTGTGAATTCATAGAATGGGGAACATTTCTATTCTAATTAACATCCTAAGTCACATCTAATGACAGTGGAAAAATTCAACTTAAGTAAAAAATAATTAAGTGATGAAGAAGTTTCAACTTTGAAATTGTCATCGCCTCAACGGCGTAATCGATAGCGTGTCTGCCCACGGATTCGAGCCGGGCACTGACGAGGGTAGGTTCGAGTCCCATCCGAAACACGTAAAATGTGAATTGTAGTTTTTTTCTGAGAAACTTTAAACCATACCTTTGAATTGAAAATATTCCAATTACTTCTTTACTTACTTGTGTTTAATTGATCTCAAAAATCCAAAATAATCTTCATATATTTTAGACATGACTAAGAGTAAAACTTTTAGCCTATAATTTTAAATATCACCTTTGATCTCTTTTTTGGGCATTGTCCAACTTCCAGCACGAAGGAAAAAATACATGATTTATAGGATTATTAGAATAATGGGAAAAATATTGCGAAGATAGGAGACTGTGTTGATATTTAACTTCTTTAATAGTTGTTGAAACAATATTGGGTTTAAAATAAAGTTCTGTCATATTAACTCCTGAAGACTTGCTTTCTTCAGGAGTTTCCAAAACAGTCGAGTTCAAATCAAAGCGTTTTACGAATGTTGTTTTTTTACTGGGTTAGTAACAATTAAACCACCGTCAAAAATAGGAAGGGTAGAAGATTTGATACCAAAATTTAAGACTTAATAATTCTATAACATCTTGAGTCAGATGTGGGTACAATAATAATAATAATAATAATAGTTTATTCAGTCAAATAAAGACAGTACATATGTAAATTAAACTTAAATTTATCTTAATTTCTAACCTAAATTATAATACTAAATAATACTACTACATGATTGTATTGATACCATATAATATTATTTATATTTAAATTATGAGGAATTCAGAGTTTTAAATTTAGCTAGAATTTTATTCTTGAATTGATCCCTACTCATATTAGAGTCATAAAAAGCACTATACTTATTAAAATTTCTGATACATTCGTTAAGTGGGTTATAAAAAGAATAAACATGTCTATGAAGTTCTTCAATAAGACGCCTCCTGTGTCTGGTTGAATGACTGGTTGTTCCGCCTTCTCTTTGTGAATTTATGCTTTTTCATTTTCATTTATCTGTTTTGATATTCTGTTGGCTTTTAAAATTAGCTTTTAGAAAAGGGAACGATTCTATTGATACCGAATTGAATGGTTTCAGTAATTTAGGATTTGTGATCAATTAAACTCAAGTAACTTTGTGAATTTAAATTTTAAAGCGAGAAAGCGACTATAAGAACAATTAGCAATAATGAGAACTCTATTCGACAATCAATAATTTCTAGATTTAAACTTAGTTCGAAAACATCTTCTTACACTCGAAATCCTATTTTAGCGAAAACGGAAAAACATATGGTGTTCTGGTTTGAAGATTTACTGAAAACAAAATCCCTCATTGATGGAAAAATTATAAAAGAGAACTCAGAATATACAACCAACTTCAGGAATTGGAACCATCAACAAGTTCTCAGGCAACGAAAAAACTGACATTTAATGCAAGTGAAGGATGGCTTACAGGTTTTCTAAAAAGACACTCATTTTACAATGTTAAAATGAAAGGTGAAATAGCATTTGCTGACGAAAATGCTGCAAAAAGCTTTCCAGATCAACTTTCAAAAATAATTGATCAGGATGGTTATACTCCCGATCAAATATTTAATGCCGATGAAACAGGAATATAGTGAAAAAATGCCCGAAAGAACGCACATAGCAAAATCTGAAAAATTAGTTGGTGGTTTTAAAGCAGCCAAAGATCGGGTGACGTTCTTGTTTTGTCGTAATGCATCTGGTGATACAATGTTAAAACCTCTGTTAATCAACAAATCTCTTATGCCATGGGATTTCAAAGGTAAAAACATTAAACAACTTCCAGTGCATTAAAAAGGCTTGGATGAAAGTTAATCTGTTTAAAAATTGTTTCGACAACTGTTTTATTTCAGAGGTCCAGAAACATATGACATAAACAGGTTTGGAATTTATATAGTTTGCTTGTTGATAATGCGCCCTGCCATCTAGTGCTGGATAATCCAAATATTCAAATACTGCTTTTGCCGCCTAATACCACCTTGCTGATTCAGCTACTTGATCAGGGAATAATAGCAGCACTTAGAATGTACTACATAACGCAAACGCCTAATTATAGTTTAGACTCAGTGAAAAAAAGAAATTTGACTGATATGGAAGCATGATGAAAGTTTACAATCATGGTTTGAATTTCACATGCTTGTATTGCTATCCATCCAACAGTTGCGCCAATCGACCCTAAATGCTTGTTGGAAAAATTGTTTGCCAACATGTATCAAAGGTGAAAGCTTGTAGAAAAATCAGTTGTGTGTTCTGAAATTATAACCCCATATAATGCAATTAATAGCCAACGGTTTAACAACATGCAAATGACTGACATTGAAGAATTGATTCTAGAAAGCACTTTGGATGAGGACGATTTGATCCAATTTATGACAGTGTATGATAATAAAAAAGTCATAATAACAAATTCGAAGGTGAAGTTCAGCTGTTAACACCTGATTTAATTCGCGAAGGCTTGAAATTTGCAACAAATATGGAACACCATTTTCTTACTCATGATCCAGACTTGGAAGGTGTATTAAAATTTCATCATAATTTTAAGTTTGTGTTGCAGGGTATCAATAATTCTATCAGCAACTTGAGAAACGAAAACAATAACCGCTACTAACAGACTTTTTAACAACATCAGAACCCGTTAATAATGAACGAAATTCTTCATTTGAATCAAGGTTGCCAGTTGTGCTAGACATATCTGACACATCTATTGATGATAGTGTTTTTAATCTAGTTCGCAATAAACGTGCTCGCTTGGTATTAAGTAGCGATGAATAGTCGGGAAATTAATTTTTATTTCTAATTTAAATTTTTTTTTGTTGTGTATATGTCTTACACGATTTTTTAATGGCGTGGAACGTATTCCCAAATTTACTATACATCTCATGCATTTTTTTAAAAGATTTTTTTAAACGTATTTCTTCGGAACGCATCTACCGTTTAAAAAAGAGTTGGGTGTATTTATATATTTTTTATGAATTACACGTTGGCCTACTTTGATAACAGTGAATTATTTTAACATTAGAATGATAATTTTCAATATCCCAGTAGGCCAGACGTATAAATATTTTTTTTATTCGCCTACATATTAAAGTGTTACTTTATTACTGTGATTTGCGGCTTTAAAGTATTACTTTTCAACTATTTATTTTGTTGTCATAGCTACGTCCAAAAAAGTAAAAAGCATTTGTATTTGTTTAAATTCTATGAAAAATAAAATTTTTTATCAAATTAACCCTTAAATTCAGAATTTCATTATCCAATTAAAATAGTTGTTATCATTTGTTGTCATAGCTACACAATAATTTGGAAAAAATAATATATATTTTGTCAAAGGTTACTTGTTCCACATATTTTTATTTTAAAATTTATGAAAATTTACAATTTTAATTTAGAATAAACAAATTTTCTTAAAATATTTTGCTTGCGGCGAATAAAAAATAGTATATGATGCACGGACGTAAGCTATTTTGGACTTAATGTGGGTGCAAATCTCGACTAGCGCCTCGATTTGCAAACTCCACATCCGTCCAAAATCTTTAGTTTTACGTCCTAGCATCATAATGTACTATATTAGTATGATTCAAATTTTATTGGTGAAATTGAATGATGCCATTACATTTTAGAGAATTTCATTGGTTTAAATTAAAATAAAACTAAGGCAAAAAAATTTCAAACAAAATACAAAGAATCTTTTTAATCATTAATTTAAAATTCTCTTTAAAGAAGAAAATCACAAACCATATTTTTTATGTCAAAATCTCAAATCATCTGTTTTTACATTGAATTTTACTATCATTTATCAAACGAATCAAAACCGATCATTAAAAACATCGTTCACGTAACTTTAACCAGAACTTAACTTTAACAGGAGGAATAACAAAATGTTTCGATTTCACCACAATTCTCTTTGTTAAATTAACAAACGGTTAAACTTAACAATAAGTTAAAATGCTATTAGTTTTGAATAACCAAGCCAAATTTTGAAAATCCTGCAATCTCAAACTTATGAAAAGGATAAAATAAAATGTTTAATTAATTTATTTTATATTTTAATTTTTATTTCAACATTTCTCATATCATTCATTCATATTTTTCATCCAAATATGACATATCGCATTTCTCTTGGTTAAATTTTAACTTAAATATATTTTCGAGATCAAGTTCTCTGAGAATTTAACATAATATTTAGCTAACCGACACTGGTAAAACCCATTTCCTTCAGTTAAGTGGCAGTTAGCTTAAATTTAACTTAACTGTAACTTATCTGAGGATGGTGAAACCGACCCTTAGAGTATATATGTAGAGGGAACATAACTTTAAAATTCTAGAAAGAGAATAAAAAAAATTGGTGATCGCTAATATGCCACATTCAATTTTTCTTTTCTCCACTTTGATTGGTTTTTATTTACAACCACAAACTACATATTTATTCAAATTTAAATTAAAAACAATTAAATATTTTAAAACGAAAAAAAAGGTTAATTGTTTTTTTCGTAGTTGTAAATATTTAAAAAAAACGCAATATTTGTACAATTTTGAATCAAATGAAAAAGCTTCGCTCGTCTATGGCAAAACATAAATGTTTTCTCTGAGACAAAGAGAGGAAAACAAACAAAAAAGAAAAACGATTTGATAAAAGTGGAGTCACGCTAGATATTAGTTGTGGTGATTGGTCGTTCTCACTACAGACTAAAATAATGAAGTTATTATGATGAAACTATGCAAGATGTTTCAATCAGTGTGAAAAAGAAGATAATGATCAACTTTTTGAAAACATCGAACAAAATGACAGAGTCCACCATATAAGTACTAATTTTTTTACACACTTTTATTTAACTTGACTTCTGAGAGCTTTGATGGGTGGAATTTTGTGATTCATTTTCAGTAACTTCCCATTATGTGATTGATCCCAAATTGAAAAGACAAGTTTGTTGAAGCAGTCAGTACGTATTTCTAAAACTTTTAAAGCAAAAAACTTTATAAATCTGAAGAAAAAAATTCAAATTTTTTTCATTCTGAAAGACCTTAAAGAATTGCACTGAAATCCTCATCTTCTGGTTGACTCATTTTGAGCGAAGGAATTTTGGTAATACTGCGTATATCATTATAATCATAGACATCATACATGTTTGTGTCATTTTATATGGATAAAAAGCCTTACATTATAAATAATGAACACAAGAAAAAAATTAAAGTATGACATTTGAAAGCTTATAGACCTTTTTTGTTAAAGTTCAAATCGTTATTTTGCTGTATTTGACAGATTACATACAGCAATGATAATTAGAAATCAGTTATTATGTATGACAATATGAAAATCCATAAGATCTGAAGGTCCCATTTTCTACGTTGGAATTTCGCTCATACTGAGTATATCATTATAATATATGACATATTACACATTTGTGTTATTTTTATAAAAATAATGGATTAAAAAAATCAAAATTTTACTTTTTGTTTTTATTAAGCTTTAATTTTATTGACGATTGAAGGAAACTTCTGGTGGTAAGAATCAGAACTAGTGTACCAATATAAATTTTGACATTTAGTTCATTTTTGTATACATTATCAAATTTTTGTTTACATTGGTAAGTTTCCAAGCCGAAAAATAGTAATTTGAACTAAATCTAATTGAAATATATATTTATAATACTTGTGTTTTTCCAGGAGTTTTGTTACAATTACAGAAAAACTACCAGAATTGTATATAAAAAGAATATTAAAACAGCCATCACGGCAACACCAAATCCAGTTCACAAAAGAACTTGGATATTACATTGTGGGGTAAAATAAAAATTTAAACTAAATCTAATTGAAATATACATTTATAAAACTTGTGTTTTCCAGGTGTTTTGTTAAAATTACCAGAATTGTAGATAAAAAGAACATTAAACGTATTATCTTGATGAATGGAAAGATGATGTAAGAATCGATGCTTTGTTCGCCCCATTCAGAGTTCGAACATTAAATCCTGTTAATTACGATTCTTAATTAAAATTTTGAAAAAATGCCATAACAAACTATTGTTTGTATAAAGGGGAAAGCAATATAAATATGAAAGAATTGAAAAATGAATTTCAGCGTAATATTAAAATTCCTTATGTATTTCCAACGGTATTAGAGAATATGTTTCAGAAAGAGGAAGTTAAATTAAAAAATCATTTCATGGAAATTTGCCAGTATACATGGAGTTGAAGGGGTTTTAATTCGTTGATAAAAAAGTATTTCAAAGAGTCTCAATAAATTTAAAAATTTAATGATACAAAGAAAAGATGATTCCACAGAATATGTTTTAATTGAAAGTTTAAAGGTGAGTTTTTATTTAAGATTCTTTCGAGGTTTAATTTCTATTCTTATTTGTAGAATCAAGCAACAAAAATCCAAAGGGAAATGGAACATTTAACCGAATCTGTTATGTCCTTAGCCGATGCTATCGAAAAGCTTACCAATTCCAATTTAGAGTTTAAATTAACAAATGAAGGTGCATTGTTAGCAATTCAACAGTTAGAAAACAAACAGAGTCGATAGATAATTACTCAAAAATTATAATAAAATTCGGTGCCACCGCACAAAAAGTCACATCAATGAGCTTGAACGTTCTATTTATAATCTAGAAAAAACAAAAACATTTATTGAAAATGAATTAAAAGATTTAGACAAAAAAATATGAGAGTTGACTAGAGATGGCAAACGAAATTCAGCGAAGTTTCATCTTCGTTAGATCAAATACAAATACTACAATCTCAAATTGAAGATACAACGAGTGATGCTAAAGTGTTGGAAGCTTTTAAGATTGGTTCTAAAACTATCAAAAATTTGCTTTCTGATTCGGGAATTACGCTGGATAGCGTTGATGAGGCATTGGCGGATGTCCAAGAAAACAATGAGGTACATGATGATATCCAATCAACGTTGGGCGGTTTTGGCGTAGTCAATATAGAAGGGCACTAAATATGTAGAAAATGTGCTAATTCTTAATCTTAATTAAGTAATAAGTATAAACACTAAAACTTAATTCAACTATTTCAAAGTATTATAAATTACTTATAACACAAGAAATGTGATGTAATACGTTCAATACGCTGACTGCGCCACCCACTTTTATTTTTTGTAAAAAACTGTAACGGAAAATTATTTATCTAACAAAACTTCTAGTTAAATAGTATTCTAGTCTGTACATCTAATTTTTCCATCTGTGTTAAATTGTTTAAAAAGATATTTAAATATTTATTTCCTTATTATAGTTTGAAAGCAAACATATAGTTATTAATAAAAGATTTAACGTTTGAATATAACCTTTGTTTCTCTGGAACATCGTGTTTTGTCAATGCAAAATTTATTTTTTAGTTTTTAGCTCATTTTCAATAAAAGTGTGTTTTTTAAAATTTTTTTTTTATTTTTTTTTTTTCTTCCCGATCCCGAAGTTATCGTTTTGGGTCGTTTTTCGAAATCGGAATTCTTATGATATCTTTACGTTACATGACCTCCTGAAGCTGTTAAGACTATTTTTAGCTGGCAGTCTGTATGTGTGTGTATGTGTGTAGACCATATGTAGACAAATTTTTGTCCAACGCTTTCTTAACAACGGATGAGTTGATTTTAACGAAAATGGTCGCAATAGATGTATCTTGGCGTAACTTTGAGTCCAGGCCTTTTCTGGCGAAATTAAATCATTTGTTTTTTAGTGGTTTTCAAAAAACTGGAAATCATCTCTTGCAAATATTACGAGAATAAATAATGCTATCAAGACCAATTGTATATGTTTAAATTCTATAAAACATCGAAATTTTTATCAAAACACCCATTTAATTCAAAATTTCATTATCCAATTAAAATATTTGTTATTATTTGTTGTCATAGTTATACAATTAGTTTGAAAAACATAACAAATATTTAGTCAAAGGTTGCTTTTTCAACATATTTTCATTTCAAAATTTATGCAAATTTATAATTTTGATTGGGAATAAACTGTTTTTTTTAAATATTTTGCTTGCGGCGAATAAAAAATAAAAAATAGTATATGACGCACGGACGCCTCCCATTTTGTTTGTCATCATATCAGACATTTATAATGACATTTGTATAAACAATTGCTATCTTACTTTTTGAGTTGTTTAAGAAAATGTGAAAAAACTACGTGCTATTTTCATTACGCAAACGCATGATATCTGGATGAAACTTTGGTATGTAAATGAGCTGCAAACGCATCCGGGGTTACTTGAATATCGAAGATCTGAGTTATTTTCTAAATTTGACAAAAAAGTCAGAGGTTCGTGAGTGGATCGCTTGGTCAACTGTTTTTAACTTGCCGATATTGGAAGTTATTGTTTTTGGGTCGATTTACGAAATAGGAATTTTTTAACGTTTCATGACGTCCTGAAGCTGTTTAGGCTATTAACCTGGCTATTTAGCTGGCAGTATGAATGTGTGTGTATGTGCGTGTGTATTGTCGTATGTGAACAAAAATTTGTCCAATGTTTTCTCAACAACGGATGATCCGATTTCAATGGCAATGGTGACAATCGATGTATCTTGGAGTGTAACTCACAGCCCAGTCCTTTTCTAACGAAATCGGTTCATTTGTTTTTTAGTGGTTTCCAAAAAACTAAAAATCAGCTCTTGCGAATATTACGAGAATAAATGACGCTATAAAGACCATTTACCTACCATTTTGTTTGTCATCATGTCAACAATTTATAATAACATTTGTATAAACAATTGCTATTTTACTTTTTGAGATTTTAAGAAAATTTGAAAAATGGGCGTTATTTTCGTTACGCAAACGCATGAGATCTTGATGAAACTTTTGAGCTAAAATGAGCTGTAAACGCATTCGGGTTTATTTGAGTATAGAAAATATGAGCTGTTTTCAAAATTTAGCAAAGGAGTCGGGAGGATGTCTGTGGATCGTTGAACAACTGTTTTTTTTAACTTTTAAGAGAATAAGATAGAGCTATATATATCTTATTCTTTTAAATATATCACAACAACAGCCATTGACGAATCTTTGGTAAAATGTTTTAGTTAACATAGAAGAAATATAGAACAAATTTGCTTTTGAGGTGTCTTGTATATAGTGGTCGGTGTTTATCAAACAAATGTTGACATTTTATCTTACCCATACCGATAGGTTAGATTGTTGACCGTTGTGTTGGGGATCATTTTTGGTATTGACATTTTAATAATATCTTCACCTTTCAATACCTTCTGAACCAGTCTAGACAACTAAAATAAGTAGTTTGCAGTCTGAGTATTAGTATGTTATTGAATTTAAATATGATTACACACAAACATTCAAATTTTATTTAAATTTTTACAATTGATGTGTCGTTTAATAAATAAATCTTAATTTTGCGTATTTTAGGCTTTAAAAACCCTAATTGAGCTTTACTTTAATATTCACTATTTGTTGACTTTTTTTCAAATTTGATTTAATATTTGTTTTGTAATTTTTCGATTTTATTTGTATTAATGTTCTATAAAACATATTTTTGGACAACACAGTTAAATTATATTGTATAATTTTTTTAATGTTTGGTATTTTAGTATACCTTATCCAGTAACTGGTTTGTTTTCCCCTGTGGTTACACCCCATCCCATTAGTTCTCACTTTGTTTTTAAAATATGTTGCGAGCAGTGGCGGATTATGCCTTTAAGGGGCCTGAGGCGGAACAAAATTTTGGGGCCTAAGATTTTACCAAAAATTTTGCAAATGAGTTTGATTAAGACTATTTCTTAAATAATTTTTTATCCGCTTCAGAACGGAGAAAGATCGTTCCCCACTTGCTTTGCATATCGGTAATGTAAGAAATATTTTTAAAATAGTTTCCACATTGGAAAATGAAGATTGCAGGCCATCAATGATTACCTTGTACATCTTAAATGGACAAGTGATGTTCTCTTCTTTTATATATTTTGAAAAATGATGTACTTCGTCTTTAAAATATTGTACTTCTATATCCCTCGCATACGTATTTGACAATTCTAAAATACACTTGTCAACTTCATCACTGGATATATTTTGATCAAAAAATAATTTAAAATTATTTAAAACAGTTTCATATATGGACGTTCTGGTAGACATTTCAGTGGCAAGTCTATCACAGATCATATTGTGAGTATTTATAAAAAACAATTCTCGTCCTACTAGCTGTGTATCATTTGCAGATGATTCATGATACATAATTTTGCGATTTCTTTTTCGTCCTTCTTTGTAGCTAATATTGTCTGTTAATAAGTTTGCTTGCTTTTCTATGCTCTCAAAATCATTCCGAACATCCCTTATAAATTGTGACAAAGAATTAAACAGTTTTACTCCTTGTAATAACTTCGTTTGAATATTTTGAAATGATTTTCTAGTACTATTGGTTCTTTGCAATAATATATCCCATAGAACGGTTAATAAGGCAATTCATATTCATCGAAAGAGCTAGCTAATTTTTTAACCTCAACTTTAGTAATCGGTTTTTCGTCTTCATTTTCGCTAATTTGGATAAGAACGGTTTTAATATTTTTGTAATTAAACCGCAAGGCGGATACTGCATCAGCTCTTGCAGACCATCTTGTCACTTGTGTCACTTAATTTTTTAATATGTTTGGAATTAGGATCGGAAAAATTATCAATAAGCAACTTCCATCTGTGAGTAGATGAAGAAAAGAATACATATATATTTTGGATAAAGTTAAAATAATACACCGCAGTAGAATAGGCATCTGCAGCATAATTTCCAATTAAATTAAGCGTATGGCTTGTGCAAGGAATAAAAATGGCGGTCTCACTTAGAGTTTTAATTCTGGCTTGTAAACCATTATATTTTCCGGCCATATATGTTTGACCGCGACAATTTTTAATATCCAAAGACAAATTGTTTAAAGTTTTCAAAATAAGTTGTGCTAGATATTCTGAATTGTGATTTTCAATTTGTAAAAATCCAAAAATCGCTTTCTCGCATCGCCCACTTTATCAATGTACCTTAATATAAAACTTAGTTAGTCAGTGTGCTTCACGTCTGGCGTAGAATCAACAATAATTGAATAATATAAAGAATCCTGAATTTCCTTGAATTAGGTGTTCTTTTACTTCGGTTCCTATTAAATTTATAAATTCATCGCATGTGGTAAGTGATAAATAACTTACATTACCTTTTCGTGGATGGCTGTACCTCTCCAAATGATTTTTAAGAAAATCATCAAATTGGGATAGGTACTCAATGCATGTCATAAAATTTCCTTTTCTGTTCGAATCAATATCTTCTCGATGACCACGAAATGCTAAACCCAAAGTAGCTAATAGCTTTACTGTAGCTGCAACTCTTTTTAAAACTTCCCGCCAGTATTTTTGTTGTACTTCAATTTCACGAGCTATTTGAGTATCAATACGTCCAGTTACAAACAATCTTTTTTTTCAAATTTTTCAAACAAATTTTTTAGACATTCTTTTTTCCAATCAACGTTGATAAAACGAAATATACAACTAAAGCTAAAACACCTATACTATATCAATCATATCGTATGGAAACCCTTTTCAAACGTTAATCCAAATGATGAATTTAGCATGTATTGTACATGGATTTTAAGCATACATTAAAAGATTTCAATTCTACACGTTAAAAAGTTTTCATTTATTTAGTTATATATGAAATTAATCTGAAATATGTACAATTATATGCTTAAAATTGAGGTTTTCAGTTTAATGCTTTCAATAAATTGTAGGTCTTAAAAGAAATCCAAAATCATTGATGAAAACATAAAACTCAAGTATACTTCAAATATCCAAAAAATACTTATCTGGATTTTGTTTTTATCAATAATTTTGCGATTGATATAATAACAGCCCATTGCAAATAAAGTTTTTGTATTAATATTCATTCGTAACAGTGGAACTTTTCAAAACAAAATGTTTTTTTACTATACAAATTGGAAAACGAATTTGTACATTAAAAAATTATAAAACTATCAAATTAGAATTATTAAAATAAATACATACATGAAAAAAAGTAATACAAATTGACAACCTAACAATTTTACATGGGATAATATTAAAAAAATCTTTAGGTTTAAAAACTTTGGTTGAATGAACGCAGTCATCTGATATTTGAATACCTATAAAATATCAATACTATTTGTAGCGAGGGGGCCCCTGTGCAAGTGGGGCCCGAGGCGGCCGCCTCTTCCGCCTCTATGGTAATCCGCCACTGGTTGGGAGCATACAGTCTTTATGTTTGTTGGGATACTATACAGCTTTCATTAATAAACTAATTTTAAGGTAACTGTAGCAAAAGATAGACATTTATTTAAGAGCTTTCAGAGCACATATTTTAATAAATTTAAACTACGCGAAATCTATAACAATAGTTAGCCATTAATTATAGTATTTGATGGATGTAAGCTCAATATATAGACAGAACATTTTGTTTTCCTAGCTGTGGTGATCTCAGCCTATGCATCATCGTTGCCAATATTTTTTTTTATTGATACGATGGTTTTTTGTGATCGAAAAGCTGTGCTAGAGAAAGCCAAATCTGGTTTTGATCAGAGCCTTAATATAATCCTAGTCGTGTATGGCGTAATTGATAAGGGGCTGATCTGACTATTAAAATCAGGGCCTGATAGGTTGAAAGCATTACCTCAAGTCAAGCAAACCATGATCAGAACCCTATTTGAGCTCTGTCAAATTTCTGCTCGGATTACCATTGTTTTCCATTTCAAGTGTTTTCTGATTATTTTTAAATACTACGAACACGTGTTATTGTTTATCTGAGATATCTGTTAATGGGGAGCGTTTGAATCTTTAAGGTATGTGAGGCAACTTAAGTGAATAAAGACTGCACCAAAGTGAATGTGTGTTGGTGACTAAAGTGACTAAAAATAAAAGCAAACAAACCAACAAATTCAAACAAAATATATATAGATATCTAGAAAATAAAAAAAATGTATAGTGATGTTGGTAAACTTCATTGCAATATACTGATGTTTAAGCTTTAGAGAAATTAATTTAAATTTTAAATCGTAAAAGGTCAAATTGAAGAACAAAACAGTGATATACGAAACGCGATATAATTCAAAACGATAAAATAAATGAAATTAATAGTCAACGTAAAGCATAGCCGATAATAATAAAAAAACATAAACTAGTAATGAATTTTAATAAAAATTAGGTTCTTTCTAAAAAAGTTGTCATAAAGATTGAGTTAAAAACTAAGGGTTTGTCAAGAGAACAAAAATGAAGAACTTCACAACTCAAGAAACAAAAGTGAATTAATTGATAGATTAGTACAGAAATATGTACAGTAATTAAAATGTCAAAAGAATAAAATCTGTCTGCTCTATATTATTTTTTTTTTATGTTTTATTTTTTTCAAACACCTTATTGAGCCTAACCTATTTATAAATAAAAAATAAAATTTCTTTATCATTTATTCTAATAATATTTTTTATTTTAATAAAATTGAAGGCATTTCGGGATATATGCAGCCCATCATCAGCAAACTCGACTTTAAAAAGGAATAAACAATTTTCAATAAAACAATATGAAAAACAAAGCTAACATTACGAAAAAAATTAAACAAAAATAAAGTCTAACAGGCTTAAAAACGATTAGTAAATAATTTTTTTTTTTTTTTTTCCTTTATCTCCATTTAGGAGCATAGGGCGTCTACTAGACTGGACCATCTAACTGGCAAGGGGGCAATCGCTTTCAGTTCACCCCATGTCTTGCCAATTTGTTTTGCTTCAGCTAGCACCGTTTTCTTCCATGTTATGGGTGGTCTTCCAACTCTCCTTTTACCTTGTGGATTCCACTCTAGGGACATCCTTGTTATATCTTCGACTGATTTTCTCAGTGTGTGTCCTATCCATCTCCATTTTCTTTGTTTTATCTCGGTCTCAATGTCTAGCTGCTCTGTCTGCCGTAGAAGTTCCTGGTTACTGATGGTGTTTGGCCAGAAGCATTTGATCAGTCTTCTCAGGCATTTGTTCACAAACACCTGTAGTTTATTTGTGATCTTTCTTGTTTGTTTCCACGTTTCACACCCATACAGCAGTACTGACTTGACACATGCATTGAACATTCGTAGCTTTGTCTTTCTTGACAGGACGGATGCATTCCAGATCTTGTGAAGCATATTGAACGTATTTCTGGCTTTGTTAATACGCTGACTGATATCTTCTTCAGTCCCGCCTGTTTTTGCTACAGTACAACCAAGGTACACAAATTTGTCGACTTCATCCACTTGTGTATTGTTGATGGTAATTGGTGTCATCGTTTTGGTGTTCAATCTCATAGCCTTTGTTTTTCTGATATTAATGTTGAGACCGACTTCATGTGCAAGGGTTGATAGCTTCTGTATTTTCTGCTGCATGTCCGTATGTGTGTGTGTAAGTAGACAGATGTCATCTGCGTAGTCTAGATCATTGAGCCGTCTTGTTGTATTCCATTGGATTCCATTTGGACTTGCATCATCGAGCTTTCTCATGATACTATCTAGTACTATTAGGAATAGTAGCGGGGATAGTACACAGCCTTGTCTCACTCCTCGGTGGTTGTAGTATTCATTACTTTGCTGTCCTTTGTATTGTATTCTGTTTGCAGCATCCCGGTACATTTCTTTGAGTAGATCAACTATTTTCTTCGGGATGCCCATTTCACAAAGTGTCTTCCATATCGCGCTCCTGTTGATTGAGTCGAAGGCGCGTTCGAAGTCCACGAAGAGGAGATACAATGGTGAATTCCATTCATTTGATTGCTCAATGATGATACGGATTGTGTTGATATGATCGGTACAGCTCCTTCCTGGCCTAAAGCCGGCTTGTTCATTTCTTAGTTGCATGTTAATTGATGGAGATATTCTTTCGAGAATGATCATTGCTAGTATTTTCATTATTGTGTTGAGCAGAGATATACCTCTCCAATTTTTGCATTCTCTTAGATCACCTTTCTTTGGGATTGTTATGGTTAAACCTTCTTTCCATTTGGTTGGTATTTTACCTTCGTTCCATACATCAGCTAATAGTGGTGTTAGAGCTTCTGCTGTTGTGTTTACATCTGCTTTGAGTAATTCTGCTGATATATTATCTGTACCAGCAGATTTGTTGTTCTTGAGTTTCTGTATGGCATCTCTAACTTCCCGTTCCGTTGGTGGATGGGTGCTGATAGTTTCGTTATAGTTGTCATCCGGAGACTGCAAGTTATTTTCTTGTTGGTGGCAGTTGTCTTCGAAGTATTCTTTCCATCTATTTAGCTGTTGTTCATGTGTTGTGAGGGTTTGACCAGATTCATCCTTTATTGGTGGAGTGTTTAGTAAATAAATTAAATAAATCTAAATTAATGTTGCTTTTGCCGATGTTAATTGCATTAAAGTCCTTAAGAATGTAAAGGGGTTCAAAAGCATTAAATTTGTTGTTGTCGTGCACCATTTTTTTTTAACTTCATATTATCAATTGAAAAATTTAAATCATGATTTTCCAAAACATGTTTCGCTATTGCGGATTTATTTGGTTGGCTTGTTTTGATGTATCCAGAATGTTCCTTCAGACGTTTTTTTAAGCCCCTACGTGTCTGCCCATAATATTTTCTATTACGACCTTTATATTAGCTTTATTTTCAATATTGTTTTATTGAAAATCGTTTATTCCTTGTATATAACCCAAAATGCATTCAACCTTATTAAAATAAAAAATATTATTAGAATAAATAATAAAGAAATTTTATTTTTTATTTATAAAAAGAGTGGGCTCAATAAGGTGATTGAACAAAATAAATTATAAAATTAAAGAAGTTCCACGGTTCAAGATTTATCTATAAATTATAAAGAAAATAATTTATAAATATAATTAAACTGCTCTATTATGTTGCCAAAAGATAAGTTACTCTACAAAAACGATGGTTGTTCGATTAATTCTAAATTAACTGAACGCCAAAATGAATCAACAAAATAGGCTCAATATAAAGTGTTGACAACAATCTCCACATGGGAGACTTAATGAAATAAAGGTTGTAAGCTTCATAAAACATGATCGTTAGTAAAAGTGATCGAGTCAGAAGTAAATAAAGAAATACTTGAATTTTGGCAATATATTTCCATGAATTATTGTTTTAGGAAAGACTAAACTTACTTAAATTTAAATACCTGTCAAGTAAGCCACTCTCAAATATTGTTCAATATTTATATCACAAAGTTTTAGAATACATATTTAACAAAAACAATGAAAATACCATTTACATCTCACCATAATACTTATAAAAATAACCATACAATACAAAAAATTTTAAACAGACAAAGTTACGTATTTCTTCACATACTTACTCAAATTTATTTGACTGTTTCTTAAACTTTTTATTTTCATTCAAGCACTTCTTCGGTTTTCAGTTTTAATATAGCAAGCAAGCAACATAACCAAGAAATATTATTCAAGATTATATACGAGTATTAGAAAATGTCTTCTAACTATAAAAAAGGATGGAACAAAAAAGCGCAAAAAAATGGAATAATATTCAGTGACAACTTAAGTTTACTTTTTATTTCATAAATTTCTTATAAATTTTATTTCAACTCGACATTAGACATGAAACTACAAAATATTAATAAGTGTAAGAAATGTTTTTGTACTTGTTTAGCTAAAGATGGTGTATAGAAATGATACATGAATGGCTTTAAATTGTGCTACTTGTTTATGAAGCAAATAAGTTTTTAATTATAATTAGAAGACAATTTAAAAAGTTAATTAATTTTAAATTTTAGAATTTATTTAACGTCATACAAATAGTTTGAAAAATTTCATTGGAGTGACGTGAATAATCCAAAGTATTAGATTGTTATGCATATATTATTTAATAGCATCCTACTAGTATTAATCTCTATGAGATCATCAACACTTATCGATATGCAATTGGAAATTGTCATAAAAATATTTTGTATGAAAAGGACATTTCGTCTGAAAAGAAATATACTGAATATCAAGAAAATGTAAATTAATTGAATCAAATGGTTAAAGGGTGTTAGCATTCATATTGAACTAAAGAATCAACACAAACAACTTTTATTAGAAAAACACAAATCTCCAACCTTATGTTAATGAAATTATTGTCGAGATGATCACATTTTTGAAGTGGGAACTTCTTTAGGCGCGTTGTGCAATTTTGTATGGGGAAAATTTTTTATACTCGAGTTATCATTTTCACGCATCACGCATATTGTTTTTAATTATAATACACCTTTATCCGTTCGTAACGTTTCAAATTGCAATATGGATATCGTGGTCGATTGAGGTTCTATAGGTCGTGAGTTCGATTCCCTGGAGTGGTACATTTTTGTATCGTTTGTTTTTAATTTTTATTAAATACCATTAAAATTATTTTTTTAATCATAAATTCATAAAAATCATAAAACTTTATTCTAAATGTTATTTTGAATGTATATTTACTTCATACGAAAAACTATGTTACTGTACATTAAACTTGTTAATAATTTTTAATTCACTAGATTTGCATATTGAAAATTTCGAATTACAAAAAACAGATATTCCTAATGAGAAAAATTCAACTTTTAGTAGTTACATAATTAATGATGAAATTTCAACTTTGAAAATATGAAGGGGCTGAAATCTAACAGCTCTGAGATATCAAGACTTCGGTCTGGGTTAAGGATTTTGATATAGTTTTCAGCAAAAAACTTTTATGAGGACATGGCTTTTAGTTTTGGCAGCGATGTATATCAAACATAACTCTTTGTTAAAGTACAAATATTTTTTTCTCTCTGTTTAAAAATTTATTACAAAACTAACACAAAACATCAATACGTTGCCGGAAAATTATAATCAAAAATCCAAAAATATTGTTAAATTAAATAAAATCAAACTTTTTCAGAATTCCAAAAATATTCCAAAAATATAGAATAAAATCAAATTTTTTCTAAATTCCAATAATATTTCAAAAATTCTTACAAATTCAAACTTTTTCCAAAATTCTAAAAATATTACAAATATTATTACAAAATCAATAATCAAAAATTTTAAAAAATTCTAGAAATATTCCAAAAATTCTTACAAAATCAAAAATTCAAATTTTTCCAGAATTCTAAAAATATTGCAAAAATTATTACGAAATCAAAAATACAAACTTTTTCAAAATTCCAAAAATATTTCAAAAACTATCACAAATTCAAAAAAATTTCCATGTCCAATTTCATTTTCAATAACATTTACCTCATAAAAACAGCTACATTTTTTCCCCCCACCAAATTGGCTAAAAAATAAATGAAATCATTTTTTGACACACTTGACATTATTTTTTTGACAAACTTATAATATAATGCCATACTTCTCTATAATAATAATAAAATATCTGTCATACAAACTGTTAATTTTATTTTTTTCTAAAAAAGTTGGGTAGAAAATAAATAAAAACCTTTCTTTTGACACACTTGACAACATTTTTTTGACAAACTTATTATGCCATCATTCTCAATAATAATAATAAAAAAATTTCATGTCATACAAACTATTAATTTAATTTTTTTTCCAAAAAATTAGGCAATAATAAAAAAAAATCTTTCTTTTGACACACTTAACAACATTTTTTTGACAAACTGATAATGCAATAATCTAGTCTTTGATCTCACATACCAATCCCGACCATCAAGATTTCTCCAAATTTAATGTTCCTACTCGTAATCACTTAAAATTAACGTTTTTTAAGCCAAAAATATGAAAATTTGCTATTTTTGACACACATAATGACTTTTTTGACACACTTCCGGTACAGTTATCGAACACAGCGTCCTTTCGGACCTGTCAATTGAGTATACCTATTTTTAGAAAAAAATTTTTGAAATCCCTCCAGCGGTTTTCCCTGCAGCGTAGGTATTGACGGCGGCCGGACGACCAGACGGCCGGACGGCCAGCAGACAGACATACATTTTTTTTTGCTTTTTTAGAATCAGTAGGTCCCAAAACGTCAAGAAATTTCAAAAAAAGTGGGGGTAAGAATTTCACTTTGAGCTCATGAATGTAATACTTAGGTCTTTCAGACCGAAGTAATACCATCGCCTCGGTATGTGAATTGGATAGCGTCTGCCAAAACGGATTCGAACCATGGCACTGATGAGGATAGTTCGAATTCCAATCCAAAACACGTATAAGAGAAAAATGGAGTTTTTCTCTGAGAAAAATCCAAATACAATTTCGAATTGAAAAATTCAAAATGCTTAATTGCTTGAATTTAAGTGCTCAAAAAATCTCTAATATATAATTCAAAATTTTCAATATTCAAATCTAGTGAGTTAAAAATTATAAAACTTTCTTTTTACGATTTTAAAAAGTTTGATCGATAATGTAGTTTTTTAAAGTTATTAATATAATTATCTTAAGGGATTTTGCCTAAATGTTAATTATAACATTTGGTGAATTTGGTTTTTATTTAAATATAGTTTTATGCGGAATTAGTTTGCTTTGATCAATGTTTTTTTTGTTGAACATAATTTTTATGAAATTTATATATCAAAATTATATGTATTGGAACTTAATACATCATGATATTACAAATTTTATCATCTGCACTAAAAATGTTGTTGGTTTGCAATGGTATGTAATACATGTTTCGAAAATTAAGTTAAGTTAGTTGATAACATCGATTATATCGATTCAAAACTCAAAATTACTAGACCGAATTCGCACAAATACTATACAAAGAAGCATAGGTTATGTATGATTAAACATAAATGGCAATCATGATGAATAAACTAATTAAAAATGGTGGCATTTAGCTGATAGTGATTTACATGAATTTAATACTTAGATTTCAGTAGGAAAATTTTTAGAATTATAAATTGTTGATCTATGAGTGTGACAACCCCGTGGGTCCCTGCTATTGGCATACGAGTTAACTTGAGATATTGTATACCACTGGCAATAACAGTGAGATATTACTAGCCAAAGTGATACCTTAGGGGTGTGGGTGGATGAAATTCTTTCAATCAGCTATCATCCCTTAGTCTTAGTTATGGAATATTTTTTGGTGATGACACACTATTTTTTTTTTTAATAAAATGTGTTTGGTAGTAGAAATTACCATTTGTGTCACAACAACACATAAAACCTCTCAAGAGCAAGGTCCCACAACAGAATGAAGGTGTTGAAAGACGCAAATTTTTTATATGATATGTTTTGATTATTTTAAATATAAAAATGTATATAGTATATAGATAGATGTGAAACCCAGAATAATTTTATTGATTTTAATTTAAAAATTCTGAAATTTTTATTTGAATGCTACAATAATTGGAAGATACAAAAAAACACAGCTATTTCACAGTTTTAAGTTTTCACTTCTGTCAGCAGTCCTCAAGACTGCCTTCTTTTTTTTATTCAGTCTCGTGTTAAGTATTATATGAAGTAGATGTATCGATTTTAGTTACTTAATTATTGAGTTTTGGTATTTTTATTTTTACTTATATTTCTTCTTATTTTTCATTTAAATAATAAAAAAAGTCAGACAAGTGCGAATACAATTCGCTCGCTGAGTATTTGACTCGCTGAGTTCCGTGTATATAATATTTGAGAAAAAAACAGTTTTTGCTAGTATTTTGTTAGTTTTTGTCACGTTGGGTTGAATCTAACCCAAAGCTGTTTACGGTGGCTAAATAACGCTTTAGCAACACCAGCTTTTAAACTATTTATGTTGGAAAATATATTATCAATTGTTGTAGATTTAACTGTTTTTGGTTCATGAATTTTTCTTTGTAAATTTTTTCTTAGAAAATAGTTTGAAAGCCAGTTTTGAGGATTTTTATTGATATCAACATTAAAGTCACCTAGAGACACATTAGTTCCGACAGGATTTGAACTCCAGCTAGTTGAAATATTAAATATTGACAATGACTGCAAGCAGAGCTAAAATCGAAGTGATGGTGGCTACTTTTTTTCCTGCACTAGTCAGATACAGTACCATCAGACTAACGAAAAGAACAGATCCCCAACCTTGTTTTACTTGATTGAGTAATGGTCCACCTACTATTTCCATCTCTGTGAATCCTGCCAAGTTCATATTGTTTTATTAAATAGTCTTTAACAAAAAAACAATTTTCAATTTTAATCAAATGAACAAAAACGGTATTTTCGAAAACTACAAAACAAATTGTTTTGGACTAGAAAAAAATTCACTTTCATATGACAACTGGACGAGGTAAAAAATAATTTCTTTTTAACTTTTCCACTCTCAATCCCGTTAAAATAACATTTGAAATGATGAGCCGACCGTTATAATTTTCATTCAATCTTTACAATATATCCCATAACCGTTAATTTTTTCTTTTGTGCTGTTCGCAGCTAAGGGGCAGGAAAATCACTCCTTTATGGCAATAACTATAAGAGCAATCGAAAATATGTACGTTGTAATTTCTTTTTGAAATATTTTGATCTTTTTCGATTTTTCTAAACCAAACTCGATTTCTTAAACAAAATTTTGTTTGTACTTTCTCCTTATCTATGCTCATAAAATATAGATGAAAACAAATATTTGAAATTTTTTTGTTATCATTTGGCGTAGGAACTATACACATTTAAAAACTTTAGAAAATTTCATCTTATAGATAGCACTTATAGTTTGTGAGTAAATCGATTATGTAGGAATTCAGACAGACACCGAAGTCTAACAATAGGATTTTTAATTTTTTTAAAGTACGGAACCTTAAAAATGAATATGCAATCTTTACATGCGGCTGAAGGAAAACTTCTTTGACTAATGTGGCGGATATTACTAATAAGATTAAACATAAAATAAATATGTCATATTGAAATTTAGAGTAGCACTTATTGGTAATATAATTTACAACATGTGTAATTAAAAGCCATACTTACATAATGTAATATAATGTAAGAAATTTAGTAAATTTGCAATGTAAAGTTTATATTTCTCACTTTAGTTATCATAACCTCTAATTTCATATTTCAATTATGATAATTATGGATGTGAACTGACTTTGTCGACCGTCACGAGCGACGAGATCTAGAAAAAGGCAGAAGGGATTTTAAAAATTTTAAATTCTTAAAATAGGTATACCTAATGGTGGAGAGCCGAAAGGACGATGTATACGATACTTGTAAGTGTGTCAAAAAATCGTCATGTGTGTCAAAACAAAGAAATTTGCATAGTTTTTGCATAAAAAAACGTTCATTTTAAGTGATTACGAGTAGGAACAAAGAGTGTGGAGAAATATTGATGGTCGGGATTGGTATGTGAGATGAAAAACTAGATTATTGTATTAGAAGTTTGTCAAAAAAATTTTGTCAAAAGAAAGATTTTTATTTATTTTTTACCCAATTTTTTGGAAAAAAATAAAATTAATTATTTGTATGATATGAAATTTTATAATTATTATAGAGAGTTATGGCATTATAAGTTTGACAAAAAAATAATGTCAAGTGTGTCAAAAGATTGATTTTCATTTATTTTTTTAGAAAAAAAATAAAATTAGTTATTTGTATGAAATGAAATGTTATGAACATGAGATTATTATTACTTAGAATTTTATTGCATAATAAGTTTGTCAAAAAAATATTGTCAAGTGTGTCAAAAAATGATTTGTTTTATTTTTTTGGCCAAGTTTTTGGGAAAAGAAATTTAGTTATTTGTATGACGTAAATGTAATTGGACATGGAAATTTTTGAATTTGTTATAGTTTTTGAAGTATTTTTGAAATATTAAAAAAAGTTTGTATTTTTGATTTTGTAATAATTTTTTCAATATTTTTAGAATGTTGGAAAAAATTTGAATTTATGATTTTTTTATAATTTTTGCAATATTTTTACAATTTTAGAAAAAAATTGAATTTTTGAATTTTTATGAATTTCTGGAATATTATTAGCAAAAAAATATTTGGAATAAAAATATTCTAATATTTGGAATATTTTTGGAATTTTGAAAAAAGTTTGAATTTTTGATTTTATTTAATTTTACAATTTTTTTGGAATTTTGAAAGAAATCTGAATTTTTATTTTGTAATATTTCGAGATTTTTGTAATATTTCGAGACGCTAAATGGAGAGGTTTTTTGAGTAGTTTGCTGATTGTATCATCTTTTCACTAAATTATGTTAATATATGATCTGTTATAATTTTCCGGCAACGTACTGATGTTTCGTGTTAGTTTTGTAATAAAGTTCTAAATCGAGAAGAAATCGAAGGAAACAAATATCCAAAGAAACTCCAGAAATCAATTTGTGTTTTTCAATTTCTATTTTTGGACCTAGCTCTATTTGAGCAAGAACAAGCATGTTTTACAAAAATTCACTGTGTGAAATCAAAAAGGCAATTTTGAAATAATAAAATTAAATTATTTAAATGAGAAGTTTTAAAAAAATAATTTGTTTTGTAAATTAGCGACAACAAATTTAGTTCGCCGTCAATATTTGAATGTGATACATTCATTTCAACGAGAAACATATATATACGAAGAAATATTTAAGGCATTTTTACCCTTACAAAATGCAATTGTAAACCATTTTAGTTATATGATTTATACGAGACATCAAGCGATGATGTGAATGAGCATGTGCTATTGAATGGTTTAAATACCATTGATTACTATAATATGTATGATTGTCATACTGTGTGAACTTTCGATCATGTTCATCTTTGGTGTGATATAGGGATGACTCTACAGTTCAATGGATGACTCTACAGGATATTGGAATAACCGATTTTTGCAATATGATTTTTGTTAGTCTACAATCGCCACTTTTTCCACAGGACTGAAAAAACATTAAAGTAAGTTTTTTGATTTAGGTTATATAATTTTTGTTTGTTTAATGATGATTGATTTAATTGATTGAAGATCAAATCTTGAATATATAGATTTGTTTATAAGAGATCTCCGATACAGGTTCACTTGGTACATCCCCAGTATTCTTTTTATTTTTCATAAAAAGTGTTTTAATGCAATTCATTGTTACAATTTCCATACAAGATAAATTAATTTGCCAAATGATTATTATCAAAAAAACATCTCAAATGATGAATGAATATTTGCTACATCAATTTGCACATATTTAGTATAAATAAAATTACATTTTTAACCTACTTTCAATGAAACTATATCAACCAGATTCAATAATTCAGACAAATCAACCAAATAAGAATTTTTCGATAATTAGTTTGTTTCCTAAGAGTGATTGACAGGTTGACAGAAGTAGATGTGAAAGTGACCCAGGTGAGTTTAACATTTTATCTTATTTTGTTAGGTTAATGCATATTAGCTCAACCGTAACAGCATCCGGAACTCCCGTGTCATGTTTCATTACATTATCAATAAAAAAATAAACTTTAGACATTCGCCCAAAAACTTTTAGTCTCACTGATTTTCTGAAGAACAAAACTGACGAAAAATTTCAAACTAGTAATAATATTTTCCTCTTTGTATCCAAAACAAAAACTTTTGTTATCTTTATTGTTTAAGAAAATGAAATCTTTAAATTTTATAAAATATACACTTCAATCCACTGTGGGCATTTCATGTAGAAAATTTTATTTTTACTTACTTTTGTTTCATCAAATTATTTTCTTTGTAAGCTAATATTATATTCATTATATCGTACATTACATGAATCAAGTAACAAGCGTTTTGTATTTTTATTTTTAAATGAAACTCATGTTACTCTGTAATCTTTGTTGGTTTACTCAAAATGAAATCTAAATAATCACTTTAACTTCCTGTGATAAAATGAAAAACTTTTCGATGTTGTGAAGACGAAGTTTTTCTTTGTTATTATTACTATTATTATTATGTTGTTTAAATTAAGGTAAGTTTGAATAGGTGTTTTGATGTGACGATATAATGAAACGAAATAAGCAACTACGTTTGTCACTTGAGTTAAATTAAAACTTGAATTTGTTGATGTGGCTCCTTAGATTACTTCATTTATGTATAAGAAGAAGGGTTAGATCTGTTTTGCATATTTTTGATTATGTTAAGAAAGCAAATTATTTTCTTTTATTTTACTTTAGGGTGATTATGTATTCTGAAACGAAAGTTTTGATTGAGATTTTGATGTTTGCGGCGGTACACAAAAAGGAACCGTTTGCATTTAAAATATGTTTGGGACTCCATTTGAACGGAGAAATATTAGACAAATTAAAAATCGTTCGAATTGAGTATTACTCTGGTATCGTTATAAAATCAATATCCTTTTTTACAACCTATATAATATTTATTTCGAACAAATAAAATTTAAATCAATATAAAACTGATTTAAAAAATGCTATTAATTTTCCACAAAATTTAATTGAACAGTTTAATTGCAATTTTCAATCGTTTAAAACCGACACAAAGTAAATTAAAACATCAATGGTACTACCCATTCTTTATGTGGAGGCTTTGAATTTTTTAACATATAAAAATTGGATCGTAAAATTATATTTAAAACCTATTTGTGATTGTAAATTTATGCTAAAAAAAATTTTATCATCCACCTACTTGTAATTTTTAATGTTATATCAAATATAATGAAATTAAAACGAAATAAATATAAAAACCCAAACTGAAGTATTCGGAGTCGAAACATATTTTTATATGGATATAATTTCACAGTTGACTAATATGTGAAATATAATTAGTGTATGTTTTGGTATGTTAATTGTATATTTTGTAATAAAGAGCTGCATCGTTAAAATCAACGAAGTGACTTAGCAGGTCGTGTACCTAGCGGGATTATTTTTTTTTGCCCCAGACCAGCTGCAGCCCATAGGAACGAGTAAGAAATCCTGCTACTTCATCACAAATAATCAATAGTACGCGAGGAACATGATAATAACGGAGATGAGAAAAGGCAAAACTGAGACTCTGGCGACCCCCCGAAAAGAACCATGATCACCGCGTCCAACCCCCACCATTCACAGCACAAAATCACACGCTCTCACACCTCATACACTCACATACACACACATATACTCCACTTATCAACTATTCCGTTTATTTAATTTTTACACATTGTATTTATTTATTTAAGTAACCAAAACAAAAATATAAATAAAAAGTATATTGCTTAATATTCTTCGTTTCAATTAGTTAGTAATCAATGATATTTTTGGGTTCGTTTCAGTGTAAGTAGTGTAGGTACGTTCGTTCTGGCGCAAAAACACGGGTTATTTCTTATGAAGGTCTAATTTTTGCAAAAATGGATTCCTTTGAGCTTTTTCGGGTGGGTGTCTTGGGTATATAACTCAAATTGAGGGGTTTTTATGAGCTTTGGGTGGGTATCTCGAGTAAATAATCTAAACTGTATATTAAATCTATGATTTTTGACCCTCTAGTGGTCAATAGCGCAACTTGGGTATTGTTTGGGTTCAGTTTGTTTTTATTAAATTATTTTTATTTTGTTTTTTAAAATATTTTTGGTTTGTTTTTAAATCTTCTTTTATTTTATTTTTTTTTTTTTTTTTTTTTTTTTTTTTTTTTTTTAATTTTTTTTTTTTTTTTAGTTTTTTTTTTTTTTTTTTTTTTAATTTTTTTTTTTTTTTTTTTTTTTTTTTAATTTTTTTTTTTTTTCCAAATTAAAATTTTATAAAATGTTTAAAAACTACCATGGAACCATTTGTGTTTATAATGTGATATAAGAAGCATTGATGAAGGTTTTCTTCCTTCATATCATCATCTTCATCAAATTTCTATTAATTAATTAATTAATTTCGAAAATAAATTTTATTTTTTCAAAACTATAATATTAAGATTAATTTAACTAAAACTATAAAACAACGGTTGTTAATTACAATTATAAAGATGTGTTGAATCAGCATAGCTGGAGTAAGTAGCTGCTTACATCTATTAAACATCTCTTTAATTGTGTTTATTTTTTACCATTGGATCACAAATGCTGATACACGCAGACAGTAGCACCGGATAACGATAACAACGTCAACATTCCTAATCTCATAAAAGAATTGAAAATCAATAGAAGAAAATTAATAATTGCCACATAGTGTGCGAATGTTGTCATAAATATCTGATGTTAAATGATTTCCCTCATATTTTCTCAAAGATTTTCTATTTGCCATGTGTGTTAAATTTTTCCTGCAATTTTACATAGCATTCCAAAAATAAATAATTTTCGAAAAAATATTTTACTATTTCGTGCAAATATATGTATTTTTATTTATGTAAATATTACAGAATCTTACTCGTACAAACAATCTTGTATGGAATTGAGGCATAAAGTATCTTTTTTGCTTTCAAGTGATTGTTTCTCTCGGCTAACGCCTCGAGCAACAATTTCACTCTCAAGCGGAAAAGACATACTTTATGCCTCAATTCCATACAAGATTGTTTGTACGAGTAAGATTCTGTAATATTTACATAAATAAAAATACATATATTTGCACGAAATAGTAAAATATTTTTTCGAAAATTATTTATTTTTGGAATGCTATGTAAAATTGCAGGAAAAATTTAACACACATGGCAAATAGAAAATCTTTGAGAAAATATGAGGGAAATCATTTAACATCAGATATTTATGACAACATTCGCACACTATGTGGCAATTATTAATTTTCTTCTATTGATTTTCAATTCTTTTATGAGATTAGGAATGTTGACGTTGTTATCGTTATCCGGTGCTACTGTCTGCGTGTATCAGCATTTGTGATCCAATGGTAAAAAATAAACACAATTAAAGAGATGTTTAATAGATGTAAGCAGCTACTTACTCCAGCTATGCTGATTCAACACATCTTTATAATTGTAATTAACAACCGTTGTTTTATAGTTTTAGTTAAATTAATCTTAATATTATAGTTTTGAAAAAATAAAATTTATTTTCGAAATTAATTAATTAATTAATAGAAATTTGATGAAGATGATGATATGAAGGAAGAAAACCTTCATCAATGCTTCTTATATCACATTATAAACACAAATGGTTCCATGGTAGTTTTTAAACATTTTATAAAATTTTAATTTGGAAAAAAAAAAAAAATTAAAAAAAAAAAAAAAAAAAAAAAAAAAAAAAAAAAAATTAAAAAAAAAAAAAAAAAAAAAAAACTAAAAAAAAAAAAAAAAATTAAAAAAAAAAAAAAAAAAAAAAAAAAAAAATAAAATAAAAGAAGATTTAAAAACAAACCAAAAATATTTTAAAAAACAAAATAAAAATAATTTAATAAAAACAAACTGAACCCAAACAATACCCAAGTTGCGCTATTGACCACTAGAGGGTCAAAAATCATAGATTTAATATACAGTTTAGATTATTTACTCGAGATACCCACCCAAAGCTCATAAAAACCCCTCAATTTGAGTTATATACCCAAGACACCCACCCGAAAAAGCTCAAAGGAATCCATTTTTGCAAAAATTAGACCTTCATAAGAAATAACCCGTGTTTTTGCGCCAGAACGAACGTACCTACACTACTAGTAGTGTAGTCCCACTATCGCTAATTTTCAGGTTAATTGATTTTTCAGGTATGAATATATGGGTCGTGTCTTTTTTGGTTTTAAAATAGATTTTTTTTTTGTTGTTGTGATCGAAATGATGAAAAAAAGCAATAACAATGCATATATTTTGATTTTAAAGAATGAGTTTGTGTTTTAATCTAATTTTGAAATAAAACTCTGTGGGAGGTCTAATAAGAAAAAAATATACGAGTATGTTACATGAATGAAAAAACAGAACATTTGCTTTGAGTTTAAATCAAATATTTTTTGTTTGATAAGCTACAACAACAATTGCATTGAAATTAATTCAAATTGCATTGCGGGAATGAGTTTGAAAGAAAAACTAGAGAAAATGATTTACATCTTTTTTTGTTGTTGTATCTTATAAGAAAAAATTCATTTCGATCTCTCGATATTATGCCACTTTGTTAATTGAAAGCAAAATATGAAAAAGCATGTGAATTGAATTTTGTATCATAACTTTGTCTTGATATTATACCACTTTGTTGTTTTGTTATGTAAGATTTAATTTTCTCGACAAAAAATTGAAGATGTTCATGATATATTTTTTTGTAGGTAACAAAATTGTTTTTGTTGTAGTATTTTGTATTTTGTTTCGTGATTGCGTGCGGCTTTTTTGCGTTAAATGATTAAGTATGATTTCGATTTTTTTCATTGGGGCACATGTGTTGTTCTAGTTTTTTGGTTGTTATATAAGATTTGTGTGTAAAGCGAGCAGAAGAATTAGAACAAATTGTGTTGGTTGTTTTAGTTCAATTGCATTGAGAGAAAATAAAAAAAATATAATATTATAAATAGATAGGATTTTGTTGTTGTTATTGTTGTCAACGCTTCTGTTTGTATGTAAAAAAATTTAATTTTAACTGCTGCTGCTGCGATAGATTTTTGCAAAATATTATGGAATTTCATCTAAAATAAGAAAAAAATATTATCCCGTTTTCTCACACATTTTCATATATGTGTTAAAAGATTTTTTTTTTTAGATCTTTATCTATAAAACAATTGTTTTTTATTGTAGGAAGTTGAAAAACGAATCAAATAACTCGATTATTCGCGGCGCTTGGATTTTTCGTTAAATAATTAAGTATGATTTTGATTTTTTTTCTTTTAGGCGCATGTGTTGAGTTTGTTGCACTTTGTTGTTCTAGTTTTTTTCTGATTGTTATATAAGATTTGAGTATAAAGCGACCAGAAGAATTAAAACAAAATGTGATGGAAAAATGATGATGAGTTGGAAAACAAAAACTTTTTATTTGGAATTTTAGACGGATGTCTAGTATCTTTTTTGTTTTTAAATAGATGTTTTTGTTGGTGTGATCGAAATGACTAAAAAAGCAATAACAATACATATGTTTTTGATTTAGATAGCGGATCTCACACATTTTCATATATGTGTTAGTTGATTTTTTCACGTATGAATATATAACTAATGTAAGATTTTGATAGTAAAAAAAAAATGGATTGCGAAGATCTATATCTATAAAACCATTGTTTTTTGTTGTATGAAGTTGAAAAATGAATAAAAAACTTGTTTATTTGCGGTACTTGCCTTTTTTTTTTACGTTAAATAATTAAGTAAGATTTTAATTTTTTTACCGTGGTCTGCTGGTTAGTTTTTCGTTTTGTTAATTTTTTGTTTTCGTTTTAATTTTCTTTAGCTTATTTTGCATGTTTTTCTGTTCTTTATTTCTGCATGAAAATTAAGTACGGAAAATTAAGAGGAAAACAAATTCCATAAAAAAAAAATGTTGCAAAAAACAACGAAATACACCAAAGAAATTGGACCCGATTGGGTCTTTAACTATTAATTAATGCTCAAATTCTTCAGAAATTGATAGATGAGGGACATTTCAAGGGATATTTTTCTCAGGGATCTGAGTTTTTAAATTTCTTAATTTGTTTTTATTTGTCTACAAACTTTGGGGTAAATTTGGACAAAGAAATGATAAGAATCAGACTGGCCAAAACAAATTAATTTTTTAATGGCAATAAAACTGGGGCGGTAAGGTATTGGATTTTACAGTTGGTTTTCTTAAATTATTTGAACTTTCACTTTTCTAACAACTGGATGCTTGATCTAGGCAGTAAACAAGAACTAAACTATGTAGTTGTTAAATGGTATGGAATTTTCAAATGAAAATCCAGTTTCTGAACTGAAGGGACTTTTTCATGTCTATGCGCTTTCCCTTTCTAGACAGTAAACCAGAACTAAACTATGTAGTTGCTAGATGATATGGAATTTACAAATTTTAACAAAATTTTTATTTTATTAATTCATTTTTTTTAAAATTTGTTTAAATACATTGATTTTTTATTAAAACAGCTGATCCATCTCGAATTGTGTTTCGTCTTCAACCTATTACGCCATTGGCTTCACACGAAACTCATATAATGGCGCGTTCAATTTGGAAGCATCTCTACCGATGAATTTGATCAGCATATTTGTGATCTTGGCTTCTTGCCCAACAAATAATTTTGTTAGCCTTGGCGGCATGTATAAATTCCCGGTTGCTTTGATTTTTAATTTTGAAGTTATTCCATATATTACATGCATGCTGATAGTCTTAAAGCGACCAGAAGAATTAGAACAAAATGTGTTGGAAAAATGATGATATGTTGGAAAACAAAAACTTTTTATTTGGAATTTTAGACGGCTGCCTATTGAATTATACAACACGTGACTGTGATTATTTTAAAATTTATGTCAAAAATGCTACTTGTGTAGGCTTATGTAGATAATTTTGCAACTATAGATGTTTACTTGGTTTGAATCAAAAATTACCCCAAAAATACTATAATAAATCCTATAAAATACTATAATTACTCAGAAAAATATTTTTAAAGCATATTATCGAGTATTTTGCTTCTATAGGTTTTTGTTGCTTAAAGCGACCAGAAGAATTAGAACAAAATGTGTTGGAAAAATGATGATATGTTGGAAAACAAAAACTTTTTATTTGGAATTTTAGACGGCTGCCTATTGAATTATACAACACGTGTCTGTGACTATTTTAAAATTTATGTCAAAAATGCTACTTGTGTAGGCTTATGTAGATAATTTTGCAACTATAGATTTTTACTTGGTTTAAATCAAAAATTACCCCAAAAATACTATAATAAATCCTATAAAATACTATAATTACTCAGAAAAATATTTTTAAAGCATATTATCGAGTATTTTGCTTCTATAGGTTTTTGTTGCTTCATTAACATTTTGATAGAAGACTCATTTTCTTATCATTTTAAGTTGAAATATTTTAAACGAAAAAATGCAGTTTTTGCAAGAAATATTGAAAAAATAGAGCTCAAACATTTCGTATCTTACTTTAGTTTTCTTAAGCCCATTGTAAATGTTATTGATTTGGATATTTCTCCACTCGAAAATGATAATTAAAAGATGCGATCAATTGTGAATTGTAAGCAATGTTAATAAAGTTTGTCTTAAAGAATATGAACAGTATGAGTTCGCTAATAATTAATGACTTTTAAAAGAATGTAATATGTTTTTATTTCCTCATTACGAAATTTCGCTTCTTCCGCGCGGAGGGACTCCACGCACAACTTTTCTGAGAAACTTCAAACCATACCTTTAAATTGAAAAATTTTGCTACATTAACAATATCTATAGATGAATTATACAACATTTGCCCGTTATAATTTTAAAATTTATGTCAAAAATGCTACTTGGGTAGGCTTATGTAGCTAATTTTGCACTATAGCATTGTGACAAACTTTGGCAAAATGGCTTGGCCTTAGCTGAACGTGCTGGCTTGACTGGAATTTTTTCTGAAGTATCTGAAGTATCTGATTTTTTTTTTTTTGTAAGTTGGTTTTTTTGTTTAATTTTTTTTATATTTTTTTTTTTTTTGTTTTTTTTTTTTTGTTAATTTTTTTTCTTCGTTTTTTTTTTTCGTCGTTTTGTTTTTTGTTAATTTTTTTTTCTTCGTTTTTTTTTTGTTTTGTTTTTTTGTTTGGAAATTTGTAACACTACTTTTAAAGACAAGTTTTATTGGTGTAGAAATAATCTTCTATTGGTGTAGAAATAATCTTCTAGTCTCCCCTTTAATTCCGCTATCTTCTGTTCTTTCTCCAAAAAATGTTTATATTCCTTTTTAACCGTAGCTGTATTTTCTAAATACTCTATCTTCCTTTTCTTTAATTCTGTTTCCTGTTAATTAGCACAATCCCGGAAGAAATCGACATCCAGGAGCTCGGACTGGTATCTACATGTAATATTATACCGAAAGTTCTAAGAAAGAGGGAAAACAAAAAAAGAAAGCTAATGCCTTTTGCGCTAAAAGAAATAACACCATTTTCCCATATTTCTGTATTATCTGTAAAGAAACGGAAACTAGAAATGGAGGAAACAGAATTAAAGAAAAGGAAGATAGAGTATTTAGAAAATACAGCTACGGTTAAAAAGGAATATAAACATTTTTTGGAGAAAGAACAGAAGATAGCGGAATTAAAGGGGAGACTAGAAGATTATTTCTACACCAGATGGAAAAACTTAGGGTCCTCTGGAGAGTACAGCGTATCCGCGTTTACCGTTAACAATAAAAATAAATATACCTATGTAGGAGTTTTGGCGGATAAGGACGGGCAAAGGGTTACCACAAAAATACGTTTTTTCGCGTTTATAATAATAGAGAAGCTCTTGCTGCAGACGGTTATGTCACATTACCTTATAACAATGGAATGGAATTAATATGTTTGCCAACCGAAAAACCATTTGCCACCTTTACTACAAATGGATATATGAGTTTTAACGATAACACATTTGCCAAAATCGAAAACTTGCAATTTTACACAGACGCATGGAAAAATGTAGACGTTCCATTTACCCAAGTAGAGGTGGAGAGGGTTAACGTCGTAACAATGCAAGAAATTGCGGGTAACATAAAATTTAGGGATTGTCATCGACTAGAAGAATTTGCAGAAGGTACAGAACTGGTAATATCTGGAATTAAAGAAGTTATGCCTAGAGGTAGACTTCGGTACATATTAAACTAGACAATATAAATGTATTGTTCCTGTCGAATTACTGGTTGGAACAAGAATTAGAAGAAATGGACTTAGATTATAGGATAAAAATAAAAATTGACGTGTTAAAACATACACCCAACAGAAACAAAGAAAGAGTTGTATTTTGTGTATAAGTTTTGTTAAACCTATGTAAAATATTCTAATAAAACTTGTCTTTAAAAGTAGTGTTACAAATTTCCTCCACCTTTGTTCTTAGATAGAGGAGGATGTCAAAAAGGGTAGAGAGGTGACATGAAGGAGGGTCGTGGAAACTCAATCATGGATGGTAAGGTAATCTAAAATTTTACCTATATGTATGTCGTAAAAGTTTTCAATTTACACGAGTTTTAATTTAACTTTTTGTTTAGTTTTAATTTTTATTCCCCTTGAATCTTACAAGCAAATGATCTTATTTCAAATAGGTTAACATTTATAAGCATATAAATAATTCCTTTCCAGCAGCTCTGTTAGCGAAATTCCATACATACATAACATGCGCTACTAGCTTATTGGAAAAGAGTACGGGTTTTGTTTCTGTCATTTAATTCAGCAGATTGTTCAGCCAACGGCCAAGTCATTTTGTCAAAATTTTGTTACAAGCTATCATTTTGTCACAAAAAACAATAAAAAATACAAAAAACAATAAAAAATACAAAAAATTAAAACAAAAAAAAACGAAGAAAAAAAATTAACAAAAAAAAACGACGAAAAAAAAAAACAAAACAAAAAACAAAACAAAAAAAAAAAACGAAGAAAAAAAAATTAACAAAAAAAAAAACGACGAAAAAAAAAACGAAGAAAAAAAATTAACAAAAAAAAAAAAAACAAAAAAAAAAAAAAAATATAAAAAAAAATTAAACAAAAAAACCAACTTACAAAAAAAAAAAATCAGATACTTCAGATACTTCAGAAAAAATTCCAGTCAAGCCAGCACGTTCAGCTAAGGCCAAGCCATTTTGCCAAAGTTTGTCACAATGCTATAGAGAAAAATATCCCTTGAAATGTCCCTCATCTATCAATTTCTGAAGAATTTGAGCATTAATTAATAGTTAAAGACCCAATCGGGTCCAATTTCTTTGGTGTATTTCGTTGTTTTTTGCAACATTTTTTTTTTTTATGGAATTTGTTTTCCTCTTAATTTTCCGTACTTAATTTTCATGCAGAAATAAAGAACAGAAAAACATCCAAAATAAGCTAAAGAAAATTAAAACGAAAACAAAAAATTAACAAAACGAAAAACTAACCAGCAGACCACGGTAAAACAATTAAAATCTTACTTAATTATTTAACGTAAAAAAAAAAAGCCAAGTACCGCAAATAAACAAGTTTTTTATTCATTTTTCAACTTCATACAACAAAAAACAATGGTTTTATAGATATAGATCTTCGCAATCCATTTTTTTTTTTTACTATCAAAATCTTACATTAGTTATATATTCATACGTGAAAAAATCAACTAACACATATATGAAAATGTGTTAGATCCGCTATCTAAATCAAAAACATATGTATTGTTATTGCTTTTTTATTGTTATTGCTTATTCATCACACCAACAAAACAATCTATTTAAAAACAAAAAAGATACTAGACATCCGTCTAAAATTCCAAATAAAAAGTTTTTGTTTTCCAACTCATCATCATTTTTCCATCACATTTTGTTCTAATTCTTCTGGTCGCTTTATACTCAAATCTTATATAACAATCAGAAAAAAACTAGAACAACAAAGTGCAACAAACTCAACACATGCGCCTAAAAGAAAAAAAATCAAAATCATACTTAATTATTTAACGAAAAATCCAAGCGCCGCGAATAATCGAGTTATTTGATTCGTTTTTCAACTTCCTACAATAAAAAACAATTGTTTTATAGATAAAGATCTAAAAAAAAAAATCTTTTAACACATATATGAAAATGTGTGAGAAAACGGGATAATATTTTTTTCTTATTTTAGATGAAATTCCATAATATTTTGCAAAAATCTATCGCAGCAGCAGCAGTTAAAATTAAATTTTTTTACATACAAACAGAAGCGTCGACAACAATAACAACAACAAAATCCTATCTATTTATAATATTATATTTTTTTTATTTTCTCTCAATGCAATTGAACTAAAACAACCAACACAATTTGTTCTAATTCTTCTGCTCGCTTTACACACAAATCTTATATAACAACCAAAAAACTAGAACAACACATGTGCCCCAATGAAAAAAATCGAAATCATACTTAATAATTTAACGCAAAAAAGCCGCACGCAATTACGAAACAAAATACAAAATACTACAACAAAAACAATTTTGTTACCTACAAAAAAATATATCATGAACATCTTCAATTTTTTGTCGAGAAAATTAAATCTTACATAACAAAACAACAAAGTGGTATAATATCAAGACAAAGTTATGATACAAAATTCAATTCACATGCTTTTTCATATTTTGCTTTCAATTAACAAAGTGGCATAATATCGAGAGATCGAAATGAATTTTTTCTTATAAGATACAACAACAAAAAATATGAAGAGTTGGATTTCATCGTGAATAGACGTGTAAATTTTTTGCTCTTAATATAATTAATATAAAACAAAATAAATATTTAAATTTTCTCTTGTTCATTTATTAATAATATATTGGTTATTTTATTTATTGAATAATATCATATTATTATCTTAATAATTTGAGGAAAAATGTGATTTATGTAATTCAAACAGTTTTAATGATGATATTGTTGTAATAAAAAATGATACAGAAAATCATGATGGAATTACAATGAGAAAATATCAAAGTGGATTACCAACAACTACAGAAAATCAACATTTTTATACTATAAAGTTTTATCAGGTATATGTTTTAATACAATGTAGTTTGTTATATATAAATTAATCGTTCAATTGTTTGTTTTGTTTTCAATATGTTATTTTTGTGATTATACATGTTTATAAAGACTGTCAAATTGCTTTAGTGTGTTCAAAAAAAAAATATATATAAAATTTGTTTGAATTGTGAAGCTGACACTGAAATTGAGTGTTGAATTTTGTTAATTTCAATTCAATTCAATTCCTTTATTGAGACATTTTAGAAACATTCATTTTACAAGTATATTTTACAGCGGTTACAAAAAAAAAACTAAACATAGTTTGTTTTTATATGTTGGATACACTGACAAGAACTGTCAAGTGCTACCGTTTTTCAAAAATTGATTTTTTGATATATGAAAATTGTTTTAATTCAATTTACAGTATTTTCTCTAATTCAACTTATTATGAACTGTATCTTATTTACTAGAAAAATTTATGCTTGCTCAGGGCATTATATGAAACGTTTTTTTCAGCATTTGAGCGCTGTTTATGAACTACCTAAAACTAAAACTAATTTATTTACATATTTACAGGGAACAATAAAGTATTGTACTAATTTAGATTAGTTGGTGCACGCCTATTCAGATCACGGAGCACGAAGCCAGGGTGTGTACTTTAACCTCTCAAGTGACTGGTATTTTTCGATTCGTAGAATTTATTAAGATTTAGGCAGTTATTAGCTTGCAAAGACACGAGAGATTCTGTGTTTATTAAACTGATTGGTGATACGTAGTAGGTACCGTTTTCCAGTGGAGTTGTGACATTGTCGTGGTAAATGCTCCTCATAAGAGGGTTGGGGTGATGTTGTAGTCTTTTTAGTCTAGTGACGGCTAGATTGTAAGAGTATTGAAGAATAGGGGTTATTCCCGAATCTTTATAAATAATCTTGTTGTGTATATATTTTCTATTTTTCCTTCTAAATTTGGAGAGACAATGTCTGATGATTTTTCTTTCGAAGACAAGGAGTTCCTTAGCTACTGTGGGACTAATTGTGAACCAGATAGGGCAAGCGTAAGTTAAAATAGGTCTTATTAATGTTTTATATACAAGAAGCTTAGTTTTGCTTCCAACATTGTTAGATGACAGAATTGGTTTTAGCAGCGCGGCTGCACCTTTAGCTTTGTTTATAGTGGCTCTCATATGTTGATTGAAACAGTTTTGTTTTGGATATTAACACCTAGATATTTGATCTTATCGACGGTCTTGATTTCGCTATTATTGATTTGGAGAGTTAATTGTTTACTGTCTCGTACAGCTAGATGGTGTCCTCTTCCACTTGAGTTTCTAAAGCAAATTAATTGGCATTTTTCGACATTAATATTTATTCTCCAGGTTTTGTAGAATTTTTGTATGAATGTAATGTGTTTTAAGATCTTATATAATGCAAGATGTGGTCTTTCGTCTTGTGCGAAAACTATAGTGTCATCAGCATAAAGAACTGTTTTGGAGTTATTGGACAATCTACTTGGAATGTCATGAATATAAGTGTTAAATAACCAGGGTCCAAGTATGGATCTCTGCGGAACTCCTGAATTCACTGGTATTGTGTTAGATTTCTGATTATCAATTTCAATAAAAAGTTTTCTATTTGTGAGGAAACTTTTATAATGCGGACTAAGTAAGGCGGGGTGTTGGCCCTGTGCAGTTTGTATATGTGACCTTTCGGCCATGTGAGGTCAAAAGCTTTTTCGAGGTCTAAAGTGCAAGAGACTGTGCATTTTCTGTTGTTTAGTCCTTTGACGATATTGTCATGGAGATATAAGAGCGCATGCTCTGTAGAGTGTTCTTTCCTGAATCCGAACTGTTCATCAGGGATGAATCAAAATTATCAAAGCAATTTAAACATTATTATTTTTTCCAGAATTTTTTCCCATATTTGAGAGCATCGAAATTGGCCTGAAGTCTCTGATGACGTGTGACGCGTTAGTTTTAGGGATAGGTATAAGTTTCGCTATCTTCCATGCATTTGGAAAGAAACCGTTATCCAAACAGTTGTTTATAATGATCGTTAGGGGCTCTGCCAGTTGTTTAACACCTTTCCTGATGAAGTAGTTGAAATATTGTCCGGTCCCATCGATTTTTTAATTGTTTAGGGCTTTTATTGTGTCCGACGTAATCTTTGTATTACAGAAGAGTTCTAGATTACCCGGATTCAGCGCAGAGTTTTGCTGAGAGAATTCCGTCAATTCTTTTTCGTTGTCTCTTGAGATGTTATTCCATAAATTTTTGACCTCATTTGTTGTGTTTAGATTATAAGTTGGGATTTTTTCCTTATATATTTCCTTGTAGAATTCGGCAAACGCGTTTAGTTTTTCGTTTAGGTCGATATAGATGTTATCACCTCTTTTGATTGGGTCTCTTGATACATTTATTTTGTCGCATTTCCCTACGGTAATCTTATTAATTTCCTTAAAAACTCGAGGCGAAGGTTTGATGGCCTCGAGTCTTCGTCTGAAGTTAGTATTCAGTTCACTCGAAATTTTGTCTTTTAGGCAGGTATTGAGACAATCGATTCTCGCTTTGAGTTCTTTGTATTCGGCATTGATTTTGTTTTTGTGTTTGCTAAATATCCTCTTTAGCTTGGTGGACCAGATTTGTTTTAATTTGAGCATCTTCTGTGCAACTTCAGATAGATTGGCGTACTTTAAATCCTCAGGTCTCATTTGTTTGGCATGTTTAAGATTTGTGTTAATAATTGCTACGTTGATCTCATTAATAGTTTTTTCAATTTCGTCGTTAGATAAACTCCTCGAGTGAGATATTTTAAGTTCGTGAGGGCAAAGCTTAGGTCAGATTTGTATGTATCCCAGTTTGTTTGTTTGAAAGATAAAATGTGGTTCTTAGTGTTTGTTAACGGGTTAAAATTTTTAATTGTGATGTTTAGTTGTATTGCAAAATGGTCAGATATTCCTGGTAAAGTAGAGCACTTATAGTTTAATTGATTGTCCGTTTTATGAAGACAATTGGACGATATTAAGAACATATCAATGAAGGAACCCGATCTCGGGAACGTTGGGTCCGGTGGGTTTACAATTTCGAAGTTCATCCAGTCTGGTTCCTCAAGTATATTTGATAATTGATTGCCATTCACGTTATTTACGCTATCTCCCCATCTTTTGTTTCTGGCATTGAAGTCCCCTCCAATGATTACCTCGTCTTTATTCTGACATAAATTCAAAATGTTATCTAGGTCCTGTTTCATACCTTGACCAAGGTTACTGGGGATATAGATGGCCCCTATTATCAGAGAGCGATTTCTCTTTTGAGCATCTATGTAATTTATGTCTATAAAGGTTGCCGATATTGACAGGCTCTCGAATGGAATAATTTTGAACCTTATGTTCTTTTTTATAAATATTGCTGTGCCTACATTTTTATCTTGTCTGATGATGTTGAAATTTTCGAGGTGTAGCTTGTGTCTGCCATTAAGGTGGGTTTCTGAGATTAGAGCTGCAGTCGGGTTGATGTGTTTAATTGTTTCAAAAAAGTTGAAGGCGTTTGTGGTTGGATATTATTGAGTTGGCGTTCAAAGCTAAAATTGAAATATTGTTACAGCTCATATTTATTTTTGGAGTAAGAGAAATGATGAATTGTAGGTATTCAGCTGTTTTTTGACCTATGTTTTCGATTCTCATGTAATTCGGCCAGAATTGGTTGATTTTATCTAACAAAGTACCAAGAGGCATGTATAATAATTTGTTGGACTCATTAAAGAAGTCTGAAATGTAGTTTTCGCTGTTGTCAGGGTTTTTATCTCTATTTGGGTTGATAACATCTGCGAATGATCTGTTTGGCGTTGTGAAGTTGTTTATGGTCCTAAGGACGCTTTCCTTTCTAGCGTTTAGGAGGTCTCTTACCTTTCCTTTGTTTATATCCCGGTTGTTCTTGAATTTAATAAATGCTTCACATCCTCGGTAGTTTGCCGGGTAACCTTCCTTGCCGCAGTTTATGCAGGCAGCCGGTTTATTTTCTTGGTTTCCCTTTTCTCTTGCACATTGGCCTGCTTCATGGTTATCTCCACATTTCACACATCTCTTGTTAAATGCACAGTTTAGGCTTATATGCCCAAATCTTTGGCACCTGAAGCATTGTATGATTTCTGTTTTTTAGTTTCTCGAAATGAATCCTCTGGTGAAACAGGTATTTAATGTTTAACAATTCACTGAGGTTTTGACCTGTTTCGAGCTGTAAGGTGTACATATTCAGTTGTGTGTTAGCTCTTTTTGTATAGGGAGTTGTAAATTGTTGAATTTTAGAGAACTTTATATTCGGACATTCCGCCAACATTTCATTTTTTATCTCCTCCTCCGTATATCCGCCACTTATTCCTTTAAGTAGTAGTATCTCCTTTCTCAGTTCTTTAGGCGTGAAAGTAAAAGCGTCCGCTTTTCGGTCTTTAAAAAAAATTAAGTGTCTTTGCGTGGATATCTACTGAATCTAGAAATACTTTTAATTTACCATAACCCGTGTTATGGATTTTTATATTAACTTCGTTCGAGAAATGTTTTATTAAACCCAAAATAGATTTGGCGCTTGCTCCGTTGATATAAATAGGTGGACACCAATTAATTTTTTTGCTTTAATTGATTTTAATAACATGAATTCAGATTGGAGAGTGCAGAGGACTACTATTTAGTCATCATCCTATTATACTAATAAATTACATGAATAACAGGTTTCCGACTGGAGATTGCAGGCGAGAAATTTTAGATACGGGATTGCTGATTGGCGATTGCAGATTATATGTATAGGTGATTGTCCTTGTGATTGTCTCGTAACAGTAGTAGCTAGATACGATTTGCCAGGTGTCTGTAGCCGGGTCGTTCACTCCTAACTAACAATTACCTACCTATCCTTACCTATTGTTATATGTAAAACGACTGTAGGAAGTGGCCCGGCCGTAATCCGGGAGTCTCGCCTAGTGCTTGGTCCTACAGTCCAATCAATCAATCAATCAATCAATCAAGATACAACAACAAAAAAAGATTTAAATCATTTTCTCTAGTTTTTCTTTCAAACTCATTCCCGCAATGCAATTTGAATTAATTTCAATGCAATTGTTGTTGTAGCTTATCAAACAAAAAATACTTGATGAAGTTTGGGGTGCTGCCTCTATTTCCATCTTGGCCCTCTTGGACTCTGTTCAAAAGCGAGCTATACGAATTGTAGGTGATCGAACTTTGACATCAAAACTTGATTCCCTACAACATCGTCGCACTGTTGCTGACCTCGTTGTTTTTTACAAATATCGTCATCAGCAGTGCTCAGATGAAATCAGCGGCATCATGCCTCAAACTTATTCTTACCCCCGTTCCACTCGGCAATCGGCTGCCGCAACCAGTGAAACGGTAAAGATCCCGCGCTGTCATACTGGCAGATCGCAGAGAGACTTCTTTGTCCGAACTGCGTACAAATGGAATAGTTTGCCGGAACACTTAGTCTCAGGTGGCTTCAACCCACAGATGTTTAAAAAAAGCGTTAATCTACACCTCAGAACGCCAGTTGTTGTGGGACCCAGGTCTAGACCTAGGTCTTAAAAGGTATTTATGTGTTGTTGTGACACATATTCTAAACCCTATTACACAACACATTTTATTAAAAAAAAAAAAAAAAAAAAAAATAGCAAATGTTTTGTTTTTTCATTCATGTAACATACTCGTATATTTTTTTCTTATTAGACCTCCCACAGAGTTTTATTTCAAAATTAGATTAAAACACAAACTCATTCTTTAAAATCAAAATATATGCATTGTTATTGCTTTTTTTCATCATTTCGATCACAACAACAAAAAAAAATCTATTTTAAAACCAAAAAAGACACGACCCATATATTCATACCTGAAAAATCAATTAACCTGAAAATTAGCGATAGTGGGACTACACTACTAGTGTAATATCCATTGGTACAGAATAAGAATCTAACCCGTCTTTAAAAAAAAATATAGATAAAAAAATATTTGAGATTCAACACAATGCAGATATAGGATGGGAGTTAATATTTATTGATTTATTTCTGTTAAAATAAAACAAAAAATGTGAAAGGCCTGCTTTTCCCACGAACAATTCCGATATCACCGTCATCCATAATGATAGAACAAAAACTATATATGAAACGCCAACTTGATGTGAATTTGGTAGTTGATCCGGTTGTCCATCAATATCATCTATATGGAATCCTCATGGAAATATAACGGCAGCAAAGCAAAAGAGCACCATCGCTGTAAATCCAACCCAACGTGCATACGAAATTCCATTACGATCCCAATTGCTTGAAGCAATTAATGTAATTGTTGTTGTGGTGCAAATACATCCAACAAAGATGTAAATCAATGGAATATGCCATTTTATCTATAATTCTGGTGTATAACAAGCTTGTGGGCGGTTTTAACGTGTAACACAGGTTCACATTAACTTAAACGAATTTCAACAACAACGGTTATAATCCAATCGGGCATCGCTAAGCTTCCAATTGAGAAAAAAAATCAGCAGCCATAAATAACGTCACATTAATTGTCGTTACTTTATCCGTTTTTATATAAAAATTTCCTTTTTTTTATTTTACAAATTTTATGCAAGTTACCAATTGAAATCTAATCTGGTTTATTCATTGGGACTATTTAATTTTTTTAGAATAATAAAAATTTATTGTTTTGTAAGTTAATAAAATATAACAGTCATACTCGCACACACATACTCACAGCCACACACATACATACCCATATCAAAGAATTAATAAAGTAACTCACCCCATAGAGTATATCCTTCCACGTCCAACTCCTATCCCCTTTAACTGTTCATTCTAGTTCTTTTAGTACCTGAGTGATAATTAGGTGCAAAGCCAAAGCGTTCCAACTTCAACCAGCGTATCCAAATAACCGATGATTGGGCCGCTCCTTGTCGTAACAAATCAGAGCAAGTATCGCTTTAAAAGTTGGTTGGTAATTGTTGAGTCCAAGGATGACCGTGGATTTTGCCAGCGCAAAGCGCGATAAACCACGTATTCACCCAATCGATACACATCTACAAAATAAATAAAAAAAATTCTTGTCCTTTTGACCTTACTTTTTATTATAATTTTTTTCTTTATTTGAAAATGTTTATTACCATGAAACAAATATTTGCTTTAACTTCATGTTATACGAATTTACCGTAAGTAAATATTTACAGGAAAATTTTAGATTTAATTTACGCTAGCACACAAACTACAACTATCAATTTCATTTGAATTTTCTTTTTGGTATTTTTAATCGTATTCCTTAATGGTAGAATCAAAATTAAACTAACATTTATCGAAATTAAATTAAATAAATAATTTTAAAGAGAATGTCTTTTGGATTAATTTAGATTAACACAACACTATAATTAACAATTTTATCTTCAAATTTTTGACATTTTGAATCACATTCCTTAATTATGGGACTTAACATTGAACTGACATTCACTATCAATAAATTAAATAAATAGTTAAAAAGAACAGTGAATTTTGGTATACTTTATATGAACACACAAATTTTTTTATTTTACGGATTCCGTTTAACTTGACGAATGACACGGAATCGACCAAAACACATTTCATTAAGAGACAAACACCTAATTTATATTTTATCATTTAATTAAGTTACGCGGAATTGCATTTAATAAACATGGTGGAATTGAATAAAATAATTATAGTGATCATGTCACGTCCACTCGTTTTAACAAAAACTTTCGTCGAACAAAATCTAGATTGACATATCAATCTCCACCATAGGAATCCAATTAGATAATTCGCAATTCCCTTACTTATTTTTAGTTTTAGGTTGAATTATTAAAATTTTGCTTTGTTTTAACTTGAACAGTTTTTAATTTTAAATTCCCGTGGGATCATGAAAAAAAATCCACACACATGTTTTTTTACGTAGACGTCAAAAAAACAATTCAATGTCAAAATGAAATATCAGACTAAGAGTTTACTGTTTTGGTTACGTCACAAACATATAAATTTGTTTTAAATTTCACTAGTAAATTAAGGTCACAAACATATAAATTTCTGCTAAATTGAACTAAATCAACTATACTAAATAAAAAAAATTCAACTAATTGAACTAATTGCACTAACAAATCTAATTTTATTTAAAAATTTTACTACTTAGATTAAATAACCAAAACGTGAATCCAGGAAAAGAAATACATTTTTTCTGATATTCACGAGAGAATTAAATGACAAGCAATAAGAGCAAATAAGAGACTGAAGCTATCTATCGCGTTCTATTTATAGTCAGCTAACGCCGTTTTTTTGTTTATTCAACAATAACGAATCGATAAGGTAGTTTCTTGGGAAATTTTATTTTTGTTTTATCCTTAGTTATTGTACCCACTAAAGAGTATGGACTGCTAGTTTGTAATAGAAATTGGAAAAGATTTTAAAATAAAACATTGTTTACGAAACAATTGTACGAATCATACATGCAAATAGCGCGATTATGGATTAATGATAAAACACAACCGTTTTCTGACAATTTTATAGCAATTAATGATTACAAATTAAATACAGGAAATCGCATTAGAAAATATTACACAACTGTTTTAGGACAATCTTGGTTTTACGACAACCATTGTAGATGGCAATTACGGTTTGAATTTAAGAAAATATGGTTACAGGAAAAAACGTAAACAACCATGAAAGTTTCTGTTACTGCAAATTAAATGGGTGTGGGACAGTGGTTCGAATTTTACGAGTCGGAATTACCCTCCATGACAATATATAAAATCTCTCTTAAATTTTCTGACCAGACTTTTACTGGACAAACTGATTTTGTTTTTTTTTAGATCAAATTAGTTTATATATCTGGAAATGATCCATTGGAGCATTTTATATAATAAAAATTTTTCAATGGTTTCTGTTAAAAGTTGTGCAGTAGTTTTTTAAGGAATCGTTACTAATTTTATTTAAAAAAACAAATTTTGTAACCATGTAGCTCAAACCACAAACGCACAAAAGAGTTATCCTCTCTGATTAACTTTAATTCAGTTAAAAAAAATTTGTCGTTTGAAATTAAAATTTATATTCAAACGTTTAACTATTTTAATTAAACAGTTTGAATCTTTTTTCAAGAGTGACCAATGGTATAAGCTTGGGTAATAATTATGAAATACACAAAATATGTGATAAGAAAAATATGTATATGATAATTTTTGTAGTATGGTTTGAGTTTTGACCTAGCATAAAATCGTCTACTATACAATTTTGAAACAAAAAATAAATTTTTCTTCATACGATATTCATATATTATGTAAAATACGCGTTCTGCTACATAAACAATCGGAATAAGACATTAACTTTTACCATTTAATACACAAGCCCCAGCTGCGTTTTATGGATATAGTTCAAGCTATATATATAAATATTTAATTATACGCTGATTTTAATTCATCAATCCTTTCGAAATATATACGATTTAATAATTCAACTCCAAATATGGATTCAAAACCATATTTTCGTTAGTAGTACAAAAAAAATTAATTTTGGAACCATTTAACTCAAAACTGAAACTCACTCTTTTTGACTATATACATTTGGATGCAGATAAAAAACTTTTCTCAATCAAAATTTATATTAAAACATTAAACTGTTTTAATCATATTGAATTTTTTTCAAGGGTGACCAATGATTAAAGTTAAAAAGATTATAGGTTACAATTACGAAATACTACACAATATGGTGTGCCGTGTGGTTAAAAATTGTAATTTTTGTTGTTTGTTTTTACCTAACATGAAATCGTTTACTCTACAAATCTAAATCAAAAAATTAATTCTTCAAACTTCAAATTTCATTTCATTTCATCATATACGTTCTACATAATTCTACCATCGCAGTTATATGACGTTATCATAAAATCACAGCGTTTTTTACGATTGAAATCAATCAATTCCCACAAGCCCCAGCTGCATTTTATGGATATAGTTCAAACTAAATATCAATATTTGATTACACTGATTTTAATTCATCAATCCTTTTGTAATATATACAATTTAATAATTCAAATGCAAATATGGATACAAAACCATACATATATTCGTTCATGAAAATCATATGTTCATGTATTTATATCATATTTTTTGCTTTTGCTCTTTTTTTGCTTACACTCGTAAACAACATTCCAAAGCGGAATTCAATTTTTACCTTTTTTATCGGAATATTTGATTATTGGTTTATTCGCTGATTTTAAAAATTAATTAATTTTTTTTTGTTATTTATGTGTGAAATGTCATATGATTAAAATTTCACATTAAATATTTATTAACAAAGAATCGATATTTTGCTTTTGATTTTTAATTTTTCATAAAAACTGACGGCCAATAATGAATTACCACTTTATATATTAAACAATTGCTTACACTGAATTATTTAACTTAAATCCCTGTGAAAATTTTTTTGTATCATTACTCTCTGGCATTACTTATTCTAGATTAAACCTTGATTTTATTTTATTTTACAATAATTGTATTTAGATACAAAAGAAAATTTTTTCTCCATAATTTAGGGTCAGGTCAAAAAATATTCAAGAGATATTTGATATAATAACAGAAAAAAAATATAAATTTTTTCTCAATAATAGAAAGAAAATATACAATTTTATTCTATAAAGAAAACCAAGAAAATTCAAAATAATACAAAAAAAAAATTGTAATTGAAAAGAAGATTGAATTTTCCTTTTTATTTGTCATTTCCATTTTTCATACTCGATAATATTTATGGATGGATTTTTTATGTCTATTATATATTTGTAGAGAAGACAGGAACAAGGAAAAATTGAAATTTATTAAACTTTCTATTATGATATTGAACGAAAATTGGGACAAAATACATACAGTTATTATTTATGAGCCAGGATATAATGATTTTTTTTCTATTCAAAGCGATTTCAATGAGACAGCAGCTTTGTCAATTTGATACGTCGGTTGATTGATATAGCTGACTTGTAATGGGTATTGTGATTTTTTTATAAAAAGGGTTTTTTACAATAAAACCAAAATTATTATTTTTGTCATGCATAAGCTAAATCAGGTGTATACAATTTTCGAAACAGAAGGACATTCAATTAAACATTCATTTCAAGCTTAAAAAAATAGTAAAGAGTTTCAGGTAATTTTAATCGTCAGCAAACATATTTAGAACTGAGCAATATACACTAAATTTTAACACAATTGAAACGATTGAACTTGTCCTTTTTTTGCACTATTTGAACGTTAAACAGACCAGCATAATTGACCCCAACCGATTTAAACCAACAGGAATGCTCAACTCAAACTTGGACTTAGACAGATCGCTTATTTGCTGATACATTACACTGTTTAATGGTTTTTTATTAAATCCCTCTCTCTAATTACACGATATACTGCCGTCCTATGATTGAAGTTATCAAAGTGAATTGAGTGGTGTATTTGCTCACGACAGTTGCATAATATTGCGATTTTCAGTCGTGAATTGTTGGGTTATACAATGGGGTGTGTTGTTTTATAGGAAGGATTCGATTCTGAAATTCCTGTTTTAAAGGAAATACTCGATTTTGAAATTTTGTTTTATTGCAAAAATTTATGCCCTGTTTGAAACATGTTATTTCATCAGTGAAACATTAACTGTGTGCAAATCGTATTAAATGCTCTGATGCCTTCGATAAATTTTATCACCGCAATGCAAATATACGCTCCATTCAATACAAACATTAGTAATTATTTAAAACATTTACCAATATATTCGGTTCATAGATTGATGATGCGGAAACCGCATGTATTTCAACTTTTGATTTTTTTTTCATTCCCGCCTAATGAATCAACTAGTCCGAGCACAACCCCACGTCTTCGTGGAACAATTTTGAGCCATAACATAACCACCATAACAAGTGTTGGCTATATTCATCCACACTGATACACTTGGATGCACAATCCGCTGGATTTTCTTGCGATCTGACATACTCCAATTGTTCTCAAATAAAGGAGTCCCAAACTGATGTTCGATTTCCAACAAATGCTCGCCATCTTCGCTGTTGCGCGGATAACGAATCCAAAACCATTTTGGAATCGGTACATAAGACCACTTGTTCAACTTTCATTTTCAACGCTTCTTTCACATTATTTATGAGCTTTGACAATGGTAATGTTCCAAACATGGCACGATGATTTGTCCAAAAGGAGAAACTTTTGTTTTTGAGGTAATAACCCGTTTTAGCTAACAAACGATCATCTCAAGCGTACATTTTCCTTCATAGTTTCTGAAACATTATCTCAACACGGATGATGATAACAGTTGTATGGGCGTGTTTGTCCTCCATCTCAACATCGAATAAAAATCTAATAGGTACTAGAACAAAGTTTTTAAAAATGTACACTGTTAATTTTTTGAAATAATTTTTAACGGTGTAACATAAGAAAAGATGGCGCTACACTTTTTTTTAAAACTAAATTGAAGCTTATTTTATATTTAACTACTTGTGAAAGTTTAGGACATGCAATATTTTTTGTTTTAAAGATAAAATTCGTTGTGCATATGACTGTCGGGAATCACTTTTTTTTGTTCAGGAGGAAAATTATAAAAATGGCGTTATAAACTAAGAGATTTTTTTTAATGTGAAATATCAAATATTTTATTATTAAACGAACTTCCTAAAATATTATAAAAATTATATTTGTACAATAAAGAAAATATGAGCAATTTCAGTCAAGTTGGCTCGAACTTTTAGGTAGATTTCAAATAAAAATCATATAAAATTGCAATGACCGGAAACCGGAAAATTGCAATGAATTTCGGAAAAATTTTGGTGCCAAACGACTATATATGTAAAGCGGAGTCGGAAAAACTAAAAAAAAAAAATTATACATATATATATATATATATATATATATATATATATATATATATATATATATATATATATATATATATATAAATATATATATATATATATATATATATATATATATATATATATATATATATATATATATATATATATATATATATATATATATATATATATATATATATATATATATATATATATATATATATATATATATATATATATATATATATATATATATATATATATATATATATGTATATATATATATATATATATATATATATATATATATATATATATATATATATATATATATATATATATATATATATATATATATATATATATATATATATATATATATATATATATATATATATATATATATATATATATATATATATATATATTTGTATATATATATATATATATATATATATATATATATATATATATATATATATATATATATATATATATATATATATATATATATATATATATATATATATAACGATATGAGGTATAACGGAATTTAGCGGCACTCTCACGGTCGCATTTTTTGACCTAGACCAAAAAGTTTTTCTGAGCGTGTTGCGGCAAATAATCTCTTGGATAAGTTCGACAACTGGCCATATCCGGGTACAGGTTAAGAGTCTAGAGCCTTAAAACTGTCAAAAACAAAGCGTTATAACGGCCGTTTGGGGCAAAATATGTAAACAAAATTTATAAATATTAATTATTTGAACATATTTCTATCATTTTTTAAAAAGTCAGACATCTGCAATAAAAGGTTCTTTAGCTATCTGCAATAAACTGTGTAAAGTACAACGGCATTTAGCGGCACTTTCACGGTCGCATTTTTTCACTTACGCTAAAAATATTTTCTGCGTATGTTGCGGCAAACAGTCTCCTGAATATGTTTGACAAATGGCCATATCGGGGTACAGGTTAAGTGCCTAGAGCTCAAAAACTGTATAAAATAATGTTTATTTTTAAAGTTAGTTTAATGCTTCTGTTTTTAATTAGTATTTTTTATAAAGTAATCTGATAAATCCGATTCTAATTGCACACATAACTGTCTGATCCCGAAATCTACCAATTTCTAGCGGATATACCTGCCGCTCGGACTTTTTTAATTTGGTTTATTTTTTGTTTATAGATAGCCTTTGATAAATGAGAAATACGACTCTCGTAGAAGTTTTTTTTTACCAAGGGCCGTCAGTGAGTGCTTTTGAATTTTGTAAGTTTATCATGTAATTGATTTTCATAAATGATATGTCGTTGAATAGGTGTTAAAAAGAAATTTTTGAAATTATTCATTGTTAGTTTTTACTTCAATAACTGGAAGAAAGATTACTAAAGGATTTTGACGTTCCTTCAAGTCAAATATCAACAATGGAATACCACTGATCGACGCAATTTGGATACTTCAATAGAAACTGTTGAAGAATTTATGAGGAAATTTGTTTACCGTTTACAAATTTTGATACCACACCACTTTATAGCAAAACAGTAATCTACATTCATTGAGGTAAGAAAAAAAAAATTAAAACCAGGAGAGTGCTTCGTTCAAGGGGATTTTTCTGAAAACCACGCCTTCATAATTCAGGATTCGGCTTAAGGCTATCATTATAATAATTCACAAGCTACTATTCATCCATTTGTCATTTATTTTAAAAGTGCCGCAAGTGAATATATACAGCACCTAAGTGTTATACTCATTTCGGATATACACGATCACAACAGTACTACAGTCTATCTTTTCATTACAAAACTTATAGAATTCATCAGAACGCATATAAATTCTAATATTAGAAAAATGATTCATAACACCGACGGTGCACCTTCTCAATACAAAAATAAACATAATCTAATTAACTTATGCCACCATAAAAAGACTTTAAGGTTGATGCAGAATTGCATTTTTATGCTACCAACCATGGAAAGGGACCTTGGGATTGGTGGTACACTGACGAGTGCTGCACACCGTTATGGTATGGGGAGCAGAGATATTATTCAAACACCAAAAAAACTTTTCGAATGGGCTTTAAAATGGGAATCTACCATGAACTTTGGATACGCCGATAAAAATGAATATCAATTAACAAAAGAAAAATTACAAAATCGATATAAAAATGCGATTACTATAAGTGGAACTCAAAAATGTCATTCTTTTGTACCATTTAATACTAAGACAATAACTGCAAAAATGTTTTCCAACTCAAAAGAAACTTTTGAATGTAAAATAAGTAAATAATTTTTAATAACTATATTTATTTTCTTTAACCTACATATATAATTTGTATGATATTTTAAAAAGTTTATTCAATAATAATATATTTGTAGCTTAATGTTAAAAAACAATCTTTTACTTTATGATTCCATAATAACATAATACGAACATAATACTTCTCCAGTCAAAAGTTCCTAAATAGATTTAGATATTTATACGGCTTTTTTGTTTGCAGTCGAGACTGTCAAATTATTTTTTATAAGAGTGACAAGTGATTACTAAAAGTGACAAATAAACATTTCATTTTTTATGCCATATAATACAAAGAAAATAATTGCAGAAGTGTTTTCCTATTCAAACGAAACTTCTGTTTGTAAAATAAGTAAATCATTTTTAACAATTGTATTTATTTTATTTTTAAAACTATAAAAATATTTGATATTTAACAAAAAGAATCTCTTAGTGCATAACGCCATTTTTATAATTTTCCTTCAGAACAAAAAAAACTGATTCCCGTCAGTCATATGCACAACGAATTTTATCTTTAAAACAAAAAATCGTGCATGTCCTAAACTTTCACAAGTAGTTAAATATAAAATAAGCTTCAATTTAGTTTAAAAACAAAGGTATAGCCACATCTTTTCTTGTGTTACATAGTTTTTTGCTTATGTTACACCGTTAAAAATTATTTCAAAAAATTAACAGTGTATATTTTTAAAAACTTTGTTCTAATACCTATTCAACGACATATCATTTATGAAAATCGATTGAGTAGTTTTTCTACAATCGCTCGTCAAAATGCACTTACATCACAAAATAACAAAAAATTGAGGGGCACCCCGTGAAGACTCCTGGTCGAAAAAAAAAATAGTAAGAGAACCGATATTTTTTATTTATGAAATACTATCTATAAAAAAAAATAATCAAAATTAAAAGGGGTCAAGTCAAAACGTTGTTGAATCTTCGTGAAATTACTCATATATATATACTATCACAGAAAAAATTGCATTTCATACGCGAGATAAAAACGTTTTTCGTTCATAAACATGTCTCACTTGACGCTAGCGCGTATCGTGAACAAATGTTTACTCACGAAAAAAACAATGTTTTCATCTCTTGTAGGAAAAAATACTATTTTTTGAATCACTAAAATTAAATACTGAAAGTGCCCTTTTGTTTTTTGTGATTTTTCTATTAACCTTCGTCAAAAAATTTCTTTCGCACATACTTTTAGATGAAAGTGAAAATTCATGAATTTATTATTAGGCAAGTCATATTATCTCATAAAAAGTTAAATGGAACTAGTCATTTTAGAAAATGTTAAATTACTTTTTTACACTCCGTTTTTTTATTCTTTGTTTATTGTTCTTATTATTCAACTAAATTTCGTTGCGCTTCATTTTTTATTATTCGTGAAACATGCGGCTAACTTATGTGTGCACATATGTTCAAAGGCGTTTTACGACATGTGCAATAGGGTGGAGCGAAATTTTTTTTTTTTAATTTTGTTTCTCCTGTACTATGAATCGATGCTCCATAGCCTTAAACATACTGAAAAAAAATTTTAGCTTCCTAGGTCAAGGTCTTGAGGTGGCGCAGAGGACTTTAATTTTTGAACTAGACCATTTATTGAAATAAAAGTAATTTGGTATAAAACATTTTTATATGAAGTTAATTTAAGTTGTTTCAGTCTTTTATTTATTCACATAAAATACAATTCATATAAATAAGTATTATTAAAAAAAAATATAATTTATTTTGCTATCCACTATCAGTCTCATTGTTGGAAAAATTGAGATTTGGTTTCAAACAATGGTGTATCTTGCCGAGCTTTAATTCTAGAGCGAATGAAACCATCTCTTGCTTCTGATCCACAGACAGCAATTGAAGCTTCAGTGACGAGCTTGACACACCTTTCTACTGCTTGAGTATGGCAAGGAATGTTTTCAAATTCAAGGAAGATATTTTCCGAACAACCGTGAAATTTCTGCATTAGTATATTTTAATGGTTATTGGAGGTTCTGTTACTTTCACGTTCATTCAATCTATCAAATCATAGTAATTTGTCGCATTTACTTGAAGCTCTGGAAGACGAACCTCACGAACTTTCTCTGTGGTAGTTCCTTTTCTGGCTTCTAACACTCTTCGAAGAGCCAATTCCCTTATTTGTGATACATCATCTTGTAGCATAGCCAACAAAATATTTTCTGGGTGTGCGAAGTACGAATTTCTCTGTATAGCTTTTAAAACAATACTTTTAAGGTCATGTGTTAAATATAAACTTCTTTTCACCATATTGAAAACATGAACTGGACCGTATTTACAAGATGGCCTTGACTTTATGTCAAACTATGTTGGTGCGTACACTTTCATAATGAAAAGCGCTAGTTGCTTTAGGTTATCTGATGGTTTAGCCGTACCAATATACAAACGAAGAATCCTATTAGCGCAAGTTAACCATCGAGAGTGTGATAATTTTCCTGGGTCTCTACTAGCCAAACTTGTTGAAACTAAGCCAGCCTAAATGGCGGAACATATTTCGTATAGGTATTTTTGATCAGTGCTTAACAAATTAATATTTACTTTTTGCAATTCTGTGGGAATCGCTTCAAAAGCTTCTGGTTTAAAATCAAGGCACTTGTCGAATTTTTTGCTAAAGCGCCGGAAAAGCTATTAGGACCTGTAGTGGTTCCATCGAGACTTAAAAACAAATGGCGCAGTGGTAATTCATTTGCGTGCAATAAACACACAAACCATTGTAAAGGTCGTTTTAGATGTTTTTCTAATAAAGCAATTACTCCATTTTTATGTCCCGTATTGACAGCCGTTCCGTCACATCCAATTGCCACCAAAGATGAACGAAACTCAAACTTTTCTTCCATAAAGCCAACAATATTCTTCTGAATATTAGCTGCTTTTCCTGAATCTATCGAGAAATGACCTATATACTCAGAATTTGGCTCAGATATCATTGATATATGTTCCTCAGTAAAAGTCTTCCGATGTGACTTATTTTCAATAGAAGTCAAAGCTAAAGTTTTATCTTTACGACCGTCAAAATAAATAGCCGTTAGAGGTTTTTCGTAACCAATAGACTTCAGCTCTTCGCGCATTTTTTTCCTTTCTCGACGTATTTTACTTCGGTCTATTACGCATGATGAGTTTTCGGCACCTATAACGTTTAAAGAAAAGCATTGCTGCATTAACAATAAATGCTGCAGATCGATCTGAAACTCCGGTCCTGTCACATGCTAAAGCAAGACTTTGCAACTTATGTCTCATCTGCTTATTTTCTTTTTGTTTTCCTTCTTTTTGACCTTTTCTTGTTCTTGTTCTTTCATCTTCCTCCGATTCTGATGTTCCGCTTGAAGAGCTGCTGGATGACCAATCTACTACTGGCATAGATGAAGAAGCACTTGTAGTAACGTTTTTATGCGCAAACTCATCATATTTTCGTTTTCTTACTTCTCTGCGTCATAAAGATTTTGTTGTCACCCTATCCACACAACCAATATACATTTTTCGCTCATTTCGTTGGTCCTTTAAAAAGTTTTCCTCAGTAGCAGGTACTTTAGTAATGCATTTACATACATTTCTGGATGCACACTTACATGTTGCGATGTCAATAACTTTTCTTGGCAGTCCTTGAAAAAATTTTACTTCTTGGCGTCACTACGTAATTTCTTCATACTCTTGTACTTGTTGTGATACGAAATCAATCTTGCGACAACTTGTTGATGACTAATCGTTGGAATCGATGCCTTCTTCCATATTTGTTCGATATCAGTAGCAATTATTTCACATATATACTTTATTGAAGGATCTTTTGCATTGTTTAATTCAAGCAAATCATTTTTTATCCACAGGTAGTATTTAATAACATCACATTACGTTGGTAACAAATTGACATTTAGTATAAGTGGTTTACCAAATACAGGGCAACGCAAATCCTTCCGAGTTTTAGGCATTTTAAAACTTTGAATACTCAGAAGTTACAATTTAACCAATATTATTTTAATTATTAAAAAGTAAGAAAAACAATTATTCGTTGATTAAACGTATGCTTTGTTTTAAGTTTTTGTTTCACTTTAACTTTCTTATGAAGAAACAGTACCAAAATAGCATTAAGACAAGGGGATTCCCCAACTACGTTTTACGTACATATAAATTTAAGTGTTGCTAACACTGTATACAGTGGTAGAAAATAACGATTTTTAAATGGTACTAAACTACAACTTAAAAAGTACATAGTAGTAATACCTTGTATGTTTTTCAAACTTCAGCCTTCGCGCGCCACCTCCAAATAAAGTAGTAAGGATTTGATTTTTTGCATGAATTAAGCTCTTATATAGGGTCATCGATTAACAATACAGGAGATTTAAAAAAACAAAAAAAATTTTTTTTGGCCATCTTCACTCCACCCTAATGTGCAAGGTATGGTGCACATCATGTGTAAGACATGTATTATGCACAATTTTGTGCACGGGGTTTTGTAACATGCAAAATCCATGCACATTTCACGCCATTTTTTAAGTATTGTTTTACGGGGCTGTTCCTTAGAACATCCAGGAGAACTAGATATCTCGTTAGTGTGACCATAAACTATGCAGGTCCATATAAGTCAAAATTTTTAATTGGAAATGCTTCTTTGGATCTTGCTACGAAGCGGTTGTTGGAAGCTAACAAGTGAAGCATGCGTTTGTGAAAGTATTTCATGTAATTCCGGTTATCGAACAATATGGATAAATAAAATGTGAATTTTCGTTATCCGATTTTTTTTCTTTGTGGTACTCATGTAACATTAAAAAAGGAAAATTTATTATAAAAAAGCCAACATGCATAATTTTTGTTTGTTTCATCGATTATAATATCCTACATCATATCGTACCGTAATTGTTAGCATCTTAATCTGTGACTCAATCAGAATTAATTAGGTGATTACTAATCGTTATTTGGGTTGTAGTTTTTGATTTATATTGTCAACTATCGAAATCCCATTACTTAATTCAATAAAACTAGCCAAGACATTAGAGAATATGAGCGATCAACAGCAATAGTAGTAATCAACAAAAAAACGGTTAACTATGGTGCTGCAGTTGTTTAAATGATAAGACATCATTCATTTACTTGTTTCATTTTGGTACAACGATTTTTTTATTTTTCTTATGTGACGACAATATTCAATTACCAACTGTTGATTTCGGTGCAACGATTTTGTTTGTAACACAATTGAACAACCTGCTGTGTGTTCTAATGAAATGAAAATTCTTATTTCGGTATGACATCATTCAACAGACTGAGGTTTAATTTAATTATTGATATGAAATTTTCAATTTATCTCAATAAGAAGAGGGATCATTACGAATCATGAGGTAAGTGAAATTTTATTATATAAAATTTAAAATAATCAAAGTAGATGTAGTGATGGTTATGGCTTTTGTAATTCAATAGCTTTTTTGGGATCTTCAGAGTCTCTGTTCCTTGCACCTTTGATTCCGTGCCCTTTTGAGACATATCGCGTGCATTTTAGCATTTGTAATTAGCTGAGGAAAAAACCTACCGTACCCACAAACAGACTTGTCGGAACCAAATCAAGATGCTCGCATTCTCTAGAGGTCGGGATTGTTTGTGGTAATCCGTTATAATCTATTTTATCATTTAATCTTCAAAAACGTGTTTGTAATGCAGCGCCCGGCTCAGCTACCCAAATATGTACACTTTTTCGACGTCATCTGTAAAAACAAATTTGCATTTTCTGAAGTGTAGAATTTATCAATTTTTTTTAGTAAAACGTGTTGGGATTACAATATGTGTCACAACAACACATAGATACCTAATTAAGGAAAACTAAACAACTGATCCAACTAATATTTCCAACAATAAGGCAGCCAAATCGGCTCTTAGAAACAAAAGTTGATCATTTAATAATGGGAATCATAGCAAAAATCCTTGACTCGTTTTCAGTATCTTGAACCCAATATGATATCAAATTAGATAATCGAAAACAAAAAATCAAAAATTAAATGAGTGAAAGTTTTTACAATGCCATTAATTCTTTCAATTCTGATACCAAATCTTCTATTCCTCCTATTATTGACGATGATTAAGTCGTCACTGAATCAGCAAGAAAAGCCACATTTTTCGGGGACACTTTGCTTTGAACTCGATCGTTTTGGAACTAAAGAAATGCCTTAATCCAGTTCTCAGGTGTAAATATGAAATTGAGGTGGTATATATCAATAAAGCCTCCGGTTTGAACCTCATTCCTCCTATTATTCTAAAAACATTTTCAAAAGAACTTGCTTCCACTATCGCAAAAATTTTCAACAAATCCTATAAATCTGGAAGGTGGACAACGTGCAACCAATTCCCAAAAAGGGAACAAAAGAAAACATAATATATAACAAATAGAATATAGTTTTTAGCTTGCAATGCGATAGTGTAGTTTTTGGAATATAAACGATAATTATGTCCCTTTTGATCTTTGACACATACATACATTAAACTAAAGGACTTTGCGTCAAAGATTAGATTAGTAATCTTATTTTTCCGTAATCTTAAAAAATTTTATTTCTTTGTTCGAAATTTTTAATTGTTCGCATCATTAACTAATCATTTTTTTTAATAATCCAAGAGAAACATCTATAACTATTTAACAACCATAATGAGTAATCCCATTCACATGTGTATATATATAAACTTTCTTACATAAAATTGAACCCCACACCATACACCCCATGTTCTTTCAATTAAGTTTAAAACATGAGAAATTTTTATTCTAAATAATTAAACAACTAAAGTTTTACTTAATTGTTTTTCCTTCTCATCTTCTATTATATTATAAAAAAGTTTTTTTCGTAACATTTAAGCTTAATGATCCTTACGAAAAAGGGTATTTTGTTTGAATTCTATATTTTATTTTATTTTTGTTATATATAAATTATAACTATACACACAATTATATTATGAATAATTTATTCTCTAAAAAAGGAAAAAAATCTATTACAAAAACACACACAAGAAACTTAACTTGAACACTGAAATAAAATGTGAAATGTTCGAAACAAAATTAAAAGTTATATTTTATATCAAGAGGTCTGTTGTTGAAAAAATAAAATAATTATACGAATATAACAACCGAAAAAGAAATTTATTTGGATTTGTAGAAAGGATTGCTATTTGCTAAAGAAAAAGTTTCCTTTTCTTGGATCCTCGATGTTTTGGTTTAATTGAAATTATGTATGTGTTTGTAAAAGGTATATCACAAACAAGGTCAATAAAGAAAACATTCAGACAAAAGGAGTATGTATGTTCTTACAGCTAATTTATGTCTTTAGTTGGCTTTGATAGGTAACATATTATTTATTGACCGTTTCAGGATTTTATTTGTTTTTCGTTGTTTTTTGGGTTGTTAAAGTTGTTCATTACTGTGACCGAAAAATCTATTATAACATTCAATTGTACATCCCTATTCAATGTTATGGTTTTACCAAACGAGTGTTACACTACTCATTGTATGTGAAAAGGCTGCAAGAATTTTCTCTTTATTAAAATTGTGCGTTTCTCAAGAACTCAACTTATTGGGCTAGATTATTACTATTATTTATTTTAATGTATCTGCAAATTAAACCACGCATTATGGTAGGATAATTGAGACGTTAAATAGGATTAGAGTTTACCACTAGCGATTGAGTAGGATATAGCATGAAGAGAAATGGAGATGGAAGAAGAGATGGTTGATCCAGCAAATTTACCGCATGGAGCGATCAGTTTTTGTTGATTTGTGATTTTTTTTTTTCATCTATAGGTGTAACAAACGCGGGTACGTCTCCCCTACATACGAGATAAAGTGAGATATTGTATACTACTGGCATAATAGTAGTGCCACCACATCACTACTATTGAAAGTGGTAGCACAGCATTGCTTGCTCAAAGAAACGAGTAATCATTGATTAAGAAATTGCGTCAGATCATTAACAAATATGCCGCTAACTGAATTATTAGCAACACAATTTTTTTCTGTAATTGGAAATTTTTACAGGAACACTTAACTACAGGAACATTAAACTACATAAAATATTTTATTATAAAAAATATTGCGACGCTAATGCATAGGCTGACTTCACCACAGCTCTGAAAATAAAATGTTCGGGATATTTAGTGAGCTAATACCCATAAGACATTAATTAATGGCTAACCAATGTTAAAGATTTCACGTATTTCTAATTATATCAATATTATAGAAAGCTGTAGTATCCCAACAAACATAAATTTTGTAGCACGAGAATAAGTAAAAAAAAATTTAACGGCAATGACAAACTGGAAGTTGGAATGCAGAACTGTTGTGAACCAAACTAAATGCGTATGTACCAAGTTTCATCTAATTCAATTATCAGGTACATGTGCTATTGATATTTCAAAAAACAGATGCTCGGGAACCCCACACCACTTCATTCACTATCGCTCAAAAACTAATCAATTCCTTGCCATACATATTTGCATCATTTTCAAAGTGTCGTTAAAACTCATTCACGAACGAATGTTGTATGCTCCCAACAAACATTGAAAAAATGGTGTAGTGTCCAAATAAGAAACCATTCCAAGGTTACACATGTTTTTAAAGTAACATTTGCCAAATAAATAAATTCCTTTTCAAAATTACCATTTAATTTTTTTTTGTCTATTCATTAATGATTAAATTCCTATTAAAAAGATAAAGTAATAAAACAGAAATAATTATTCAATGATAGTTATTTATGTATTGTTACGAAACAGTTGTCCAATCTCCTTAATTTAAAGTTGCTCTATTTTCTCACATGCACTAATTTATAAATTGAGCTTAATATATTACTGCTCGTTTACTTTAATGCCAAGACCTTTTGAAATTGTTTTCATTCCTTTTTCAAACACAATTTCTTACATTCAATTCGTAATCATCTTTTACATATTTTTTTTTTCAAGTTTTCTACGAAGCAGATGTGCAATCTCCTTAGTGGGTTTCATTATCGTTAAAAAAAAACTTACATCTACCAGATACTACCTACCATTTTTCTGTTGTCGTTTAAAAACGGCCTTTCTCGAGCTATAAATACCAGCCGATAGAGGCCCTCTCTCTCTCTTATTTATGTATTATTGTTGAGTTGTCATCCAATTATTCTTCGTGAATTCACGTTGTTTGTTCATAAAACTAAGTAGTAAAATTTTTATTTTCTAGATCATTTCTTATTAGTTCAATTAGTTAAATTTTTTATTTAGTGCCATTTACCTAGGGCAAGTAGGAAGATTGTTATCTGTTTGTGTTGTACAAATGAATAAAAATTAATTTAGTTCAATTGAATGATTGACCTTGGTGATTACGGGAATTATTATTTGACAATTGCTGATAATACAATATGCTGGCCCATATAAAAGATTAAAAGTAATTCCGGTTGGGGACGAGGTGACATATGGTGAGTTTTATGAATTTATCAATTTTTGTTATATATATACATTAAACCGTGCAATCACAATACAAAATGCTGAGGAATTCCTGTTAGCAGTTAGAAAATATAACGTACTGCAGCTGGTGATGCGGGTAGAACAATTTATGGATTAAAATTAGTATAAGGCTATGTGTGTTAATATTTGTGGGTTATTTGGAAGAAGGGTTTAGCATAACAACAGAAATTAGGTAAAGGTTTTAAAAGATTAGAATAATGATTTTAGAAGAACAAAGATAAAGAAAGAAAAATGTGTCAATTATATTGAAACAGGTGATCAATGGTTATGGCATACAAATACATACAACGCATTGTAGCTGGAACAACTTGGATACGTAAATAAATTGTTTGTTTTGCATTTATACGGTATTTTCACAATACTGTATAAATCATATACTTAAAATGGATATCGTGTATAAGTTCATGGAGTTTGTTAAGCCTGTTTAAAGGAAATATTTACTCACAACTCAATGTCAACAAAACTGTATTGCGGTATTTCGCAAAGTTGTGTTCCGGTAGTCGTTCTGAATGATATGCGAAATATTTTCGACATAAAAGTATTATAATTTCTTGTTATACTGCTGTCAGTCCTCGGATAGCACTCATTATTTATTATTCGGTGTAGTTTTTTTTGATTGAAAACACATAATTGGGTCAGGGGCCCTATTCCCAAACACATAAATGTCATCACAATATTGTAAATTCACACAATATTTTGAATTTCGTATTATGTAACACCAATTAGGTGAAAATTCAAAGCAATATTGTGAATCTGACAAGAACAAAATAGCTACTGTTAAAATCCCAATTTTGCTTTAAGTTTTGTGTGTTGACTTTTTTATACAAATTTCTTCGATTGGCGTAAAAATTAATTTATAACGCAAAATTAAGTCTTTAATAATATTAAATAATCATATTTTTATATAAATATCATTAAAACATATTTATTTATTACATATATTTTTATTTTATTTTGCATGTTTTAAGATTAAAAAAGTTAGTTGTCAAAAGTACGAATCTAGTACAAAAAATCTGTTATAATTTTGTAAAAATTTGTTATAATTTGCTTGACACAAATATGAGCTACAGAATACCATTTTTAAACAAAGTTGTTGAGCATTTTGGTGAAATTGACAATATTGTCGATTGACAAATATGTGTTCGGGAATAGGGCCCCTGTAACCCCTGTAACTAAAATGTGTTTGTGCCAAGAACAGTAAAACTTTCTGTTAATTTATTGAATAGTTACACATAAAAATAATATTAATTACGAAAAATGTATAAGGTATGTCAAATTGATTTTCAAAGAACCAACATTTTTTTTTAAATTAACGAAATAACACTCCTAACATATAATAACATAAAAATTTATTAGTTAATTGGCATTAATTAAAATTATGATGCCGTATGCTTGTTGAGAATACACTTAATACAATTAATGTACTTGGGTTATTGTAACCTTATCGTAGTGCAGTGTGTTTCTGTTTTTTGGCAATTCTAATTGTTTCTAAAAATAGACGAGTTCAGCGAACTGTTTTTTTTATCTCGAATGTTCTTCGGCGTTGCGGTGATCGAACAGACAAGAAAACAATCACCCAACGGGTCTACGGTTGTACAACAGTACCGCAAGGTCATCTAAACCAGTTATGCAGCCACGATGATCCAATTGTATGCGGATTATATGTACAATAACAACCTTAATCAAAAAATTTTATGCTGCCTTATGCGAGTTTACATTATTTACTCATCAGTTATATTGGATGTATTTCTACACCTTGTTTATGCTGGATCGCCTTATTAACAAACAATCATAGATACCGCTTCTTAGTTCTACACCCCATTGGATTTTGTATACGACCAACTTCAATTGCTTCAGCAGTCGTGACGGTATTTGTTGTTCGTATATCAACACCTTTACATTAAGATTTTTTTTTTTTTTTTTTATTAATTAGTTAGACATGTTTAGCACACTAAATATGAAATATTCATTATTTAGACTCTTTGAATATCCGAAGATACCATGTCAACTATAAAGGAAGGAGATGGGGAAAATGGAAGGAATGAGGATATAGGAATAACTATACTGATTCTTTTAAATGACGATGGACATTTTCTTTAAACATCTGAGGAGAATATTCATCGGGAAATACGGAGCCGGGCATTGAGTTCCATAATTTTACCACTCTATTAAAATAATCGTTCTGGAAGGACATAGTTCTACAACGGGGTATTTGGACAGCAAATGGGTGAGATAACTCTGAAGTTCTTGTTCGCCGATTAAATTGCGCACACAATGGAAGGATGTTTTGAATTTCCTTAGAGGAGAATTCGCTAAAGTTATATTTATAGTAGATTGACAATTCAGCCACATTTCTTCTGTGCGCCTGAGCAGTGCTATTTATCATCAATCACTTCATTTGGGACGCACCATTCCTACCGAATTTCAACGCAACAGTTATATAAAATTTTTGGCGCTTACTACCGTATTACAACCGAATTTCAACACAATATTGTAATAAACTTCGTCCAGAATGGGTTAATTTAATTTAATCATAAATAACCAATACGTTCCGCCTAAATGTTTTCTACATTCTATAGCAAAGATGAAAAAATAGTTAACACCATTTAACAAACACATTTTGCATAAATTAAATTTGAGTTCGCTAATACAAATGCAAGTATGAATGAAAACAGGTGTTGCCTATTCAAGATGTACGGACTACGTAGTATTGATTTCTAGTGGATTATAGAAGTTTCGATTTATTTATTTTTCGATATAAATAAGCGAACAAAAATATCAGATGGTCAGTTTTAATTTTGCAATTAAAAGTGTTTTATAAATATTCGCAAGTATAAGGAATAATCGGTGGTACTTGAGCCTGGGTACTAATAGTGAAAGAATTTGAACTTAGTGGAATAGTAAATACAGATTTTACGATTCCGACACTCATTGATTCAAATTGGGGAAAGCGGTGAAATCTATCGTACACAAATTGGAGACCCTAGATTTTATTGTAATTAAAATCGGAAGCTGCTGTAATTTGTTGACAAATAAAGTTTGAGATTTTGCTAACTAAAGATCTGTCTTGTTACTGTCGTATTTGCTCAATAATCGAAAAGAACCAACGAAGAGTCGTTACAGTGGTGTCAGAAGTGGGATTATTGAAACAATGGTCAAGACAGTAAATATTAGTGATCTCAGCCAGACCCAGCTGAAGGATGAGTTGAAGAAAAGGAATGCTCCAATCCATGGAACGAAGGCAGAACTTGCATTCCGGCTGCGTAAAGTTTTAGAAGAAGCAGGCCAAAACACAGAGGTTATAGAAATAGAGCCGGAGGAAGCTCCGATTCAGAATGCCCCAGCAATTGATCCGATGATGGTGTTGATGAAAGAAATGATGGCCCGACAAGAGAAGCTGGCAGCAGAACAAAAAGTAGAGCAACAACAACAACTTGCTGATATGATGGCCCGACAAGAGAAACTGGCAGCAGAACAAAAACTAGATCAACAACGACAACTTGCTGACCTGATGGCCCAACAAAAAGTAGATCAACAACAACAACTTGCTGATATGATGGCCAAACAAGGAAACGAGCAACGACAACAGTTTGCTGATATGATGGCAAAGCAAGAAAGTCTACGTGAAGTAATCGAGTCACGTATATCCAGTGCAGAGGTCAAAATCAACAACATGGAAAGGGAGCTGCGGAAAGTTACCGAAGAACATGAAGAGAAACTACGCAATCTCTCGAGTGAATTACGCCAAGAAATAGCACAAGGAAAGTCAGGTAACACGATCAATCCATCAACTACTTCAGCCCCAGCTAGAGTGAAAACACCCGCATTTGATGGATCTACATCGTATCAGATATTTAAGATGCAATTTGAGATAGCAACAACTGGGGTTGATCACCAGCAAAAAGCAAATGCGCTTATATTGGCATTGAAGGGACCTGCTGCTGAAATTTTGCAAGCACTATCAGCGACAGAGCGTGATTACAGCAAGATAATGGAGGCCTTAGAAGTAAGATATGGGGAAAGTCATATGCAAGCTCTCCATCGCATGCAGCTCAAAACACGGAAACAAGGAGTCAGCGAAACTTTGCAAGAATTAGAGGCTGACATTGTGAGACTGGTAAATCTGTCATATCCGAACTATAACGCTGAACACCGAGACGAATTGGCAGCTGATAAATTTATCAATGCTCTTCGAGATGTACAAATGAGGAATCAGCTTTATCTAAGCGGAAAAAAGCTACCTGCAGAAGTCTTAGCATTGGCCCTACAAATGGAAGCTGGAAAAAGAGCGTACGGTTCAGATAGAGTACGTCAGATGGTAGTTGCTGAAGAACCTCTAAAAGCAGCGCTTGAGGAAGTGATCATGCGTGTCAAAAGTCTGGGAGATAAGCCTGAGCGAAATCAACGAAGTAGGTCTAGCAGAGTAAGATACTGGAACTGTGGAAAGTTGGGGCACATCCGAAGAGAATGTAAATGGGAGCCGCACCCGGAAGACAGATGCAACGTTCCGGATTCGGGAAACTAGATCGTGCCAGTTTTGAAGGGCGAAAGCTGGCTCAATTACAATGCCCTACATCGGTGGTATCACAAGTCAAAAGAGAAAATAGTAGTTTAGTTCCAGAGGCAACCGTTGGAAACAAATCGTGCATGTTGACTTTGGACACAGGTGCTTCAAGATCGATAGTGCGTCTAGATGAGGTTCATTATAGTCAGATCGATACAGCAAGACGGTTCACCCTAAAAACAGCTACAGGTGAAACAGTTCTAGTTCATGGAGAAAGCGATCAAGAAGTTCACCTTGGAGGAAATTCATTTAGGCACCGATTTATTGTAGCAGATATAGAAGATGAGTGCATAATTGGGCTTGACTTCATGAAAGAATACAATTTTATATTAGATCTGGGGAGCCACGTACTGAGATATGGGAACACAGAAATAGTGCTACACGCCGCCAACGACAATGCTGAGGTCCGTGTTATTAGTGACGGACCAACTGAGATCCCGGCAAAATCAGAGAAAATCATATGGACTAAGTTACTAGATAAAAGTGACCAAAATTCACCTGTGATGATTGAGCCAGCTAAAAACGACTTTGGGGGAAACATTATGATTGGCCGAACGCTAGTAGCAGCAAAAGAGGGGGTAGTTCCAGTGCAACTAATTAACTTCTCAAATAAACAAGTGACTATCAATCATGGAGAAGAAATTGCCAGATGCAGCACCATAAAAGAGATAATCAGCTGTCAAGAAGAGCAAAAGGTTTTCATGCAGAGAAACAACCCCGCATTAGTGGCAATACTTCAAGATCTTAGTAAAAGAATGAATCCAGCCGAATTCAAAGAAATCAAGAGAGTATTAACGAACATGAGCAGCGTTTTCTCTACTGGAGATGAAAATGTTGGAAGAACAAACATCGTGCGACATAGGATCAACACTGGAAACGCTCATCCTATCAGACAGCCTCCTAGAAGACTACCACTATCTAAACACGAGGAAGTGCAAGGAATGCTGGACAAAATGAAAAGTGATGGAGTCATCAGGCCATCTAAGAGTCCATGGAGCTCACCTGTGGTGCTAGTTAGAAAAAAAGATGGGTCAGCTCGTTTTTGTGTAGACTATCGGAAGCTGAATGAGGTAACCATTAAGGACAGCTATCCACTGCCACGAATTGATGACACACTGGATACACTATCAGGGGCCAAATGGTACAGCACATTAGATCTGAAGAGTGGCTACTGGCAAGTTGAAATGCATCCAGAAGATCGACGAAAGACAGCATTTTCTACTGGCAATGGGTTGTGGGAGTTCAATGTGATGCCGTTTGGTTTATGCAATGCCCCAGCAACATTTGAACGTCTAATGGAGTGCGTGGTTTAACCTGGAAGGCCTGCCTAGTTTATCTTGATGACATCATTATAATGGGTCGCAACTTCGAAGAGCATCTAATGAACCTCGAAGAAGTACTCAGAAGAATAAGTAATGCCAACATGAAGTTGAATCCGGTAAAGTGCAATCTCTTCCACAAAGAAGTGAAGTACCTTGGACACATCATTACAGAACATGGAGTCAGAACCGATCCCGAGAAGATTGATGCTGTGAAAAATTGGCCAGTACCGAAGAATGTCCATGAGCTACGCAGTTTCCTTGGATTATGCACCTATTATCGTAGATTCGTGGAGAATTTTGCAAATATCGCCAAGAGTCTACATAAATTGACAGAAGCAAATACCAAGTTTCTGTGGACAACCGAATGTAATGAGGCCTTCTGCAGTTTAAAAGAAAAACTATGCAACACCCCTATACTAGCCTATCCAGAATCCGGAAAGATGTTCATTCTGGACACAGACGCAAGCAATGTAGGAACTGGAGCTGTTTTGTCACAGAAAATTGGAGATGATGAGAAAGTGGTGGCATACTTCAGTAAAGTTCTGTCAAAGCCGGAGCGGAATTACTGTGTCACGAGGAAGGAGCTGTTAGCTATCATCAAGGCTGTGAAACATTTCCACAAGTATTTGTGTGGACAACCATTCCTGATTCGCATGCTGCTCTAAAATGGTTATTACAATTCAAATTTCCTGAAGAACAAGCAGCAAGATGGATAGAGATCCTGCAGAACTACGACTTCAAAGTTGAACACCGCAAGGGAAGGATCCATGGTAACGCTGATGCCTTGTCTAGAAGACCCTGTATAGAGGAGTGCAAGTCATGTAGCAGAACTGAGGGAAATGAGGCAATGAAAGTGAACCAAATCAAGTTCCAAACTCCTGAAGATTGGTGTACCGAGGCAATGAAAAGAGAGCAGCTAGAAGATCCAGCTATGGCTCCAATATTAAAATGGAAAACTGAGGGAAGGCGACCGGAGTGGAAAGAGGTAGCACCTTTAAGTACGGAGGTGAAATGCTACTGGGCGCAATGGAACTCACTAATTATGGACAACGGGATACTAAAAAGAAAATGGGAGTCTGCTGATGGAAAGAAAGTGTTGGAGCAGCTGGTGTTGCCATCAAGTCGAGTGGGAGAGGTACACCTGGGAGTCAATAAAACCCTAGCTAAAGTAAGGGAGAGGTTTTATTGGGTAAGGTATCGAACCGACGTAGAGCAATGGTGTCGGCGATGTGATACTTGTGCGGCGAGCAAAGGACCAAAGACTAGAACTCGAGGAGAGATGCAACAGTACAATGTGGGCGCCCCAATGGAGAAAATTGCTATAGACATCGCGGGGCCATTTCCGGAAACGACAAAAGGTAACAAATACATCATGGTGGTCATTGATTACTTTACAAAATGGCCGGAAGCTTATGCAATACCGAACCAGGAAGCAGTTACGGTCGCTGAAACATTAGTCAATGACTGGATTTGCAGATATGGAACACCGCTCGAGTTGCATACGGACCAGGGAAGGAATTTCGAATCTCAATTGATGGAAGAGCTGTGCAGAACACTCGACATTAGAAAAACACGAACTACACCTATGAACCCGCAGTCGGATGGCATGGTAGAACGATTCAACCAAAGAAATTGGGACAAGGATCTTCCGTTATTCTTTATGGCCTATCGTAGCGCAGTGCACGATACGACAAGTGAAACGCCAGCGAATATCATGTTCGGAAGAGAACTACATCTTCCTAGTGACATCCAGTTTGGCATCCCTGGAGGTCTGGTATCCACGAAAACAGATTATGTGGGACAACTAAGGGAGAAGATGAATAAAATCCATCAGCAGGTTCGAGACCACATTAAGATTGCCAGTGACAAAATGAAAACCAGGTACGAGATAAATGCAAATAGTGGCGGTTTTCAAGAAGGAGAATTGGTATGGCTATACAACCCCAGAAGAACTAAGGGAAGATCACCCAAGCTGCAGCCAGATTGGGAAGGCCCATATAAAATAATCAAACGAATTAATGATGTTATCTACCGCATACAAAAGGGACCCCGTACCAAGATAAAAGTGATACATCTGCAAAGGTTGGCACCGTACCAAGGTAACAGCACCAATGCGATAGCTGATATTGTTCGGGACGAACAAAACTAAATGGAGGGCAGTGTAATAAACTTCGTCCAGAATGGATTAATTTAATTTAATCATAAATAACCAATACGTTCCGCCTAAATGTTTTCTACATTCTATAGCAAAGATGAAACAAAAGTTAACTCCCTTTAACAAACAAATTTTGCATAAATTAAATTTGAGTTCGCTAATACAAATGCAAGTATGAATGAAAACAGGTGTGGCTTATTCAAGATGTACGGACTACGTAGTATTGATTTCTAGTGGATTATAGAAGTTTCGATTTATTTATTTTTTGATATAAATAAGCGAACAAAAATATCAGATGGTCAGTTTTAATTTTGCAATTAAAAGTGTTTTATAAATATTCGCAAGTATAAGGAATAATCGGTGGTACTTGAGCCTGGGTACTAATAGTGAAAGAATTTGAACTTAGTGGAATAGTAAATACAGATTTTACGATTCCGACACTCATTGATTCAAATTGGGGAAAGCGGTGAAATCTATCGTACACAAATTGGAGACCCTAGATTTTATTGTAATTAAAATCGGAAGCTGCTGTAATTTGTTGACAAATAAAGTTTGAGATTTTGCTAACTAAAGATCTGTCTTGTTACTGTCGTATTTGCTCAATAATCGAAAAGAACCAACGAAGAGTCGTTACAATATTTTTTATAAATTCCTGGCTGATACTACCGAATCTTAACACAATATTTTTTTTTATAAATTTCTGGCTGATACTACCGATTTTCAACGCATCATTTATACAAACCTTTGGGATATTACCATCGCATTTCAACGCAATATTTAGTCAAAATTTATGATATTTGTTGCTACAATTGCCTGATGAATTTCAACGCAACAGATATATAAAATTTTTTTTTGGCTATTACTACCATATTACAACCGAATTTCAACGCAACAGATATATACAATTTTTGGCTATTACTACCGTATTACAACCGAATTGCAACGCATCATTTATATACAATTTTGCTATTACCACCGAATTTCAACGCCACATCTATATAAAATTTTTGCTATTACAACCGAATTCCAACGCAACATTTTTACCAAATTTTGGCTATTATCACCGTATTGCAACGCATCATTTATATACAATTTTTGCTGATACTACCGTATTTTCAACGCAACATTTTTTTATCAATTTCTGGCTGATACTACCGTATTTTCAACGCAACATTTTTTTTTCAATTTCTAGCTGATACTACCGATTTTCAACGCAACATTTACACCAAATTTTGGCTATTATCACCGTATTGCAACGTATCATTTATATTCAATTTTTGCTGATACTACCGTATTTTCAACGTAACATTTTTTATCAATTTCTGGCTGATACAACCGATTTTCAACGCAACATTTACATCAAAGTTTTATTATTGCGTGTTTTTTTAATTTTTTTTTTTTTTGCGTGTGTGGAAAAAATATAAGTTTTTATATTCCCGTATCTATTTTAAGGTAAAGAATAAAAAAATAATATTTGTTTGCAGTAAATTTTAAGATAATCCTAAAAATATTTTGAGTCACGAAAAATAAAACAAATTCAGGGTTGAATCAAATAATCAGATATGTTCGCTTAAATTATGGTAGAGCAATATTTTTGAAAGTGTTAGATGGTTGAAGTTAATACCGATTTTACTCTATAAACCATGTTTAATCAAAATCGGTTATCAGTGTTTGAAGTTATCAAAGATTCAAATAAACAGCTGCTTGGAGGACTCGTAAATTATGTAATGACTGGAACAGTATCCCATACAATCAACCGCTGCGACCAAAATATTGAGAGCTTTGAGAAAACTTCAAATGGCTCAGACAAATTTGTATTAATGTCCTCTTTACAATGACACCTGTTCAATGAAATTTTTCAAAATGGCGCTTTCGAAATGAATCACGACATTTTTCAACATCATACGTGGAAACTAGTTACTATCAAGAACTAATAATTTTACAAAAAAATTGTGAATTTTTAAATGATTGTAGAAGTTTATATTAACAATATGGAAAGGAAATAAAAGAAAAAAAAATTAATAAAATGATAAAAGAAAAAAACCTTAACTTAACAAACTATATTGTTTCTACCTTCCTTTTCAATGGCCAAATTTTCCTTTCGACATTTTCTCCAAAGTAACCTATTCTTGCTACTTTTGCTTTAATGGTTCCCAAAATAATCTCTGCCCAATGCCTAGCACAGTGATGGCGAACCCGCGACCCGCGGGTCATGAACTGACCCGTGAGTCATTTTTAAATACCCGCGAGAATATTCAGAAAATTTATTTAAAATATGGGGTTTAAATATTTTTGTAACAAATCATGAATAAATCTTATTCTACAATTAATTTGTAAAATATAAAATTATTTTTACTTGCAGATAAAATCTCATATAGCACAGCTTGCAATCATTGCAAAATACAAATCTGTAAGTTTGATGAGAGAAGAATTAATAAAATTAGTGAATTTAACAGGAAAAACAATAGGTGCACAATGCATGGATCTGAAGAAGTCTTGGAAACAATGAATATTGATATAAGAAGATTGTTTCCGTAACTACTGATGGTGCTGCAAGCATGGTTGACAAAAACGTTTGATTTATAACTCATCTCAAGCAAAACATTGGGCGTCTTTTAATGGAATTTAATTGTATTATTCACCAAGAAGTACTGTGTGTAAAATAGGGTTGCAACCATTTTCAAAGGTTATGTCAATAGTCAATAGTCAAATATTGTCAATTTCATTCCTGCACGAGCGTCAATTTCCTGAATTACAATCTGAAATTGATTTTCTTCTCTGTATTTAGGTCTTTTAATGTACAACAACGTTGGATGGCTCAGGTGTGGTTTTAAATCACTTTGTTACTCTTCTTGAGGAAATAAAACTCTATTTGCAATGGTTGCAGCCATGTCGGGTTAATATATTTAAGTTTCTTTTGTTAATTAGTTCTTATAAACCCACTTCAAATAAATTGAAGCTTGTTCAATCTAAAAATTAGTTTCGGTAAATTTGTTTTATAACTGAATCATAACTGTAAATAACCGAATTTCAGCCAGTATACAGCCATTTTCTGCGATCATTTTTATCATCCCGTTCAATATCCTAAACAACAGATTATGTATTTCCTTACAATATCAGACGCACAGGTACAAGATTTTGCTTGAAAAGAATAAAATTTAGCTTATTTTACTAGACTTGAATTGAGTGAATTAAAATACTTTTGTGGTGTAATAGGACTTACAATATGAGTCACAACAACACATAAAATCCTCTTAAGGTACCATTAAGTCTTAAAAAGCCTTAGGTTTTACGTCCCAATCAATATTAATTCAAGCTTAAGGATCTTTTGATTACTTATTGAAAATCAAAATTTTATAGTCTATCGAATTACCTGGGTAGTTAACCCGGGTACTTGATAATCGACATTGGATACCCTAGATGTGCATAATTAATAGGCAGCAGCGCACATTTATATATCAAAAACTTCTTGTCCTTCAACAAATTTGTAAACTATTTCAAAATTTTTACAGTATATCACTCCTCTACTTTGTGTGTTTTACTCCCAATATCTAAAGTATTGACCACAGGTCAGAATACAATTTTTTTAGTTGATATTCAGAATTGAATCCTAACTTTTAGTTATTGTTGCGACTGTGATTTCTACATTTTCATCCAACATTATTATTCATTATTACAAAACGTAGATTACAAACGCATTATTTTCGTTGTTTGTTATAATTATAAATATGAGAATCCCACCGATGATATTATGAGTTGTCATTATAATATTAAGGAGTTGGCATTGACTATTGTGACAGATAAGACGAGACTAACAAAAAAAATCTGTAATGCCTAATTGATTGATATTAATGGCCATTCCTTAGATTAAAAATAAAGAATCTAGCAAATCTAATAAATCAATAGTATATTTTTTTTGCTTTCGGTAATTATAATCGTAGTGGTATAATAGTAAATGTTAATCTCATCAGAGAAATAAGAGAAAAAATTAATTTTTAAATAGTTCAATTGTGTTGATACGAAAAGAAATCCAAAATGCCGTATAATCATGTAAAGTAAAAGGATTACAATTAATCGTCTCAGCAAGAGATGCTCAAGTTAAAATTAGCCAAATTTAGTTATAGTGAATTAATCAATTAGTTTATGTTGTGACTATAGGACATATAGCAAAAATTATTTAAGTTTTTTTTTTCAAAAAGAAATAAAAACTGAATGAACCCAAAACATAACCTCAATAATCGTGGTTTCGTTTTTAGTATTTCTTTTTATTTTGCGTGGGTAAATGAAAACTGTTTAGTTACAAAAAAAAAGAATCGAAATGTCACCCATAACTAATAGAATGTTAATTAGTTTTTTTAATCAACTATTTGTAATGTAAAACCTGCTTAAGGAAAAAAACTTAATATAACCAAATATATCCAATATAATTATTTTTGAATGATTACCATACAAGTTTTTTCATTATGGGTGGGAAAAATGTTAAGATGATCAGCTAATTTCCAAGGAATGAGGAGTGAGATCCAGATCAATTATGGGGTGAGTTTACATATATATGTATTTTCTTATATTTGTTTTGTGCACATGGGGTTTTGTATAATATGTGTCTTAACTAAATAAAATATAATAGTGGGGTGTTCGTTTCGGTCGCGGATTTTTTCGGCGATGGGCTCACCAGAGTCTATTCTTTTATCTTTTGTGTTCTCTTCCTGATCCGTTTTTGTTCAAGCTACACGCACACATGTTTATTTATGCTAGGGTGGCAGGTGCACTTCCTCAAACCCACATACTGAAGCTAGTTCAGGGTTATCAACTTCACTAGGTACGCGGCCTGCCTCTACTGATCAAAATTGGTGTTTATAATGGGTCCAGTTGTCCATTACAACTGATAAAACATTCTCATAACAATAGACATCAAAAAATTTATTCTTTTTCACAATTGATTTTGAAAGCTAAAAAATTAACTTTAAGTAGTTTTGTAAAAAAACACTGAATCAGCTTCTGTTTTTAAAAAATTTTTTTGATATTTAGATTTTTATTTTATTTTTCTTATATTTCGCCTCATTGGCATCATCTGAGATTTTAATTGACAAAATTTGTTTAAAACATTTAATCTTATGACTAATGCATGAATGTCGAAAAAATATTAATTCTGTAATTACAGATAGAAGACCTTATTAGAAATTTTTTGAATACTTAAACTATTTAATAAATTAAATTAAAATGAAAACACATTAGAATGACTACAACACATTAAAAATAACTACTAAACTAATTAACTTAACATAAAACACGTTAAAAAATTACTTACATAGTCTTTGGTAACTAAATCGTTTATTTTAAAAATACAAAAATGGTTAATTCTAATTTTTATTAATTTTTAATTTTTATTTGGTTTGTAAGAGTACAATATTTATAAGATTTGTAAGAGTAATATTAATGTTTGAAAGGAAAATGTGTTAATTTTCGTGTAATAAATTACGAGACTTATCCATCTCGAGAGTAATGGTAGTGTCATCTGATTATTTAAATGTCAACTAGATTCTATGACTTAAATTCGAGATAAATATTAAATGTCGAAAACTAAAAACATATCGTTATTGAGTTAAAATTGTGTTTATGGTTTGAGTGAGTCTTTGATATTGTATACTTGTACATATTGACGGTTTAGGTGTATTTACTATATTTGTTTATTGTTCTGAAGATCAAATGAATTTTAATTGTTTAAGTTTTTGTAAATGTTGAGTAGTGTTTTTTGATTATGACTTAAGAACTGTGTATCTGTTTTGTTATTTACTGTTTTATTTTGATTAATATAAATATGTATCATTTCTAGCGTTTCTCGTTTCCGTTTTTTAGTATCTATCTCTAAGATACTTGTGTTTGTGAAGTCAAAAGTGTGTTGATTATCCTTGGCATGTTTTGCCAGTGCTGTGTTCTCTGCTTTGTTGAATATATCACGTTGGTGCTGCTTTACACGTTCATTTAGGGTTTTTGACGTGTGACCAAAGTACGATTTGTTTGGACAATCTAAACAGTTTATTTTGTAAACTACATTTGAAGTTTTTGTAGGTGGTATTTTGTCCTTTAATTTTGAGAACAATGTCTTTTGGGAAGTATTAACTGTCTGTTTTGCAATCTTTGTATTTTGTGTATGATTAATTGTTCTCATGCATTTTTCTGTAAGGTGTGGAATGTAGGGAATACTTCCAAATAGTACATTGGGTTGTCTGTTTGTAGTTGTTATATTGTTGGCACTCTCAGCATTATCGTCCGACGGATTATTATTCAACGTAAAAATTGTTTTGTGGATAAGTCTGTTGATCAGTTTGTGTGGGTAATTATTTCTAGTTAAAATATTTTTAATTTTGTATATATTGTTCTGTAGGAATTTGTTATCACTCAGTTGTATTACTCGTTTTATAAATGATATTGCGACATTGATTTTCATTGTTTGTGGATGGTTTGATAAGTAATTTAGAAGTCTGCCAGAATTGGTTGTTTTTTGGTACCAACATGTCGTTATTTTATTGTTTGCTCTTTTTAATTCTATGTCTAAGAAGGTTATAGAATTACATTTTTCTTCTTCAACTGTAAATTTTATACTATCGTTGAAGAGTTCGAAAACTTCTTTAGTAGAACATATTAATTCTCTGGGTATTGCTAAAATTACATCATCTACGTATTTTTTGATAAAGGTTGGTTTTCTGTTTAATTGATTCAGACTGTCTTTGAATAGTTTTTCCATTACAATGTCTGCCAGTATAGGTGATAATGGATTACCCATTGCTAAACCTTTTTTCTGTTTAAATACTCTATCATTGAAGGTGAAAAAATTATTGTCAATTACACAGAGTTTTAAAAGGTCCATGAATTCTGTTTTTTGTAGAGTAGTTTCATATTTTATTTCTTCAAATCTGTTATCGACCTCTTCTATTGCTACTTCAATTGGAATATTTGTGAATAAAGAAATTACATCAAAGGAGCATAGGACGTCGTTGTCTGCTAGCGTTATATTGTCTACAAAATGTTTGAAATCAGTTGAGTTTTTAACATTGAAACGGCTGTTGGTTGTGAGTTGTTTGAGGGTTTTGTTCAAATATTGGGCTATGTTGTACACTGGTGAACTAATGGTAGATACGATTGGTCTGAGAGGGATATTGGGCTTATGAAGTTTAGGAAGGCCATATATTCTTGGTAGGACAGGGTTATTAATTTTAAGTGATGTATAAGTTTTTTTGTCAATAAACGCTAGAAATGATACATGAGATAAAATGAGAAACGCTAGAAATGATACATATTTATATTAATCAAAATAAAACAGTAAATAACAAAACAGATACACAGTTCTTAAGTCATAATCAAAAAACACTACTCAACATTTACAAAAACTTAAACAATTAAAATTCATTTGATCTTCAGAACAATAAACAAATATAGTAAATACACCTAAACCGTCAATATGTACAAGTATACAATATCAAAGACTCACTCAAACCATAAACACAATTTTAACTCAATAACGATATGTTTTTAGTTTTCGACATTTAATATTTATCTCGAATTTAAGTCATAGAATCTAGTTGACATTTAAATAATCAGATGACACTACCATTACTCTCGAGATGGATAAGTCTCGTAATTTAGTACACGAAAATTAACACATTTTCCTTTCAAACATTAATATTACTCTTACAAATCTTATAAATATTGTACTCTTACAAACCAAATAAAAATTAAAAATTAATAAAAATTAGAATTAACCATTTTTGTATTTTTAAAATAAACGATTTAGTTACCAAAGACTATGTAAGTAATTTTTTAACGTGTTTTATGTTAAGTTAATTAGTTTAGTAGTTATTTTTAATGTGTTGTAGTCATTCTAATGTGTTTTCATTTTAATTTAATTTATTAAATAGTTTAAGTATTCAAAAAATTTCTAATAAGGTCTTCTATCTGTAATTACAGAATTAATATTTTTTCGACATTCATGCATTAGTCATAAGATTAAATGTTTTAAACAAATTTTGTCAATTAAAATCTCAGATGATGCCAATGAGGCGAAATATAAGAAAAATAAAATAAAAATCTAAATATCAAAAAAATTTTTTAAAAACAGAAGCTGATTCAGTGCTTTTTTACAAAACTACTTAAAATATAATAAGAATAATTATCAGCATTTCACAACTTTATAAATTAAATTAAACCAGCGTCAACACTATAAAACGCAAACAATACCATAGTCAAATAAAACATGTATTTCATACGCAATAAATACAACAGCTTTTCTCTAAAGGACGAGTACTCAAATACCATTAATAATAACATCATGAAATTCGTACATACGCAAGAAAAATTCAACAGCATAATTCCAAGACGATTTTTCCTATTAAAATGTAAACACTGTGACAAAACACCAAATTTTTTAATGAATAAAATCAAAAATGTATACCAAGTAGATGAACAACTCCCGTGCTTAAAATTTGAAGCCAACAACAAGGTTAACAGGTTAGTAAGAGATTTGTTAAATTTTGAAATCAAAATGTGTTGCTGCAAATTAGAACATTTAAAAAAAGTGATAACTAGCCTCGTTGAATTTTTGAGAACCAATTTATCAAGGTCAGACTTTGAATACTTACTAACAACTCAAAGAAAATTTAATGAACACTCTTATACTTTTCACAAAAATAAACTTACCAACAAATATAATAACCTACCAAGTAACAATACAAAAAACCAACTACAGTACAATTCAAATTACATTGAAAATTTAAGCAATAAAACAATCCCGCATGACGTTAAAACTCTTCTCAGTTTCGGCCCAAAATTTGCAATCCCACTTGATAACAAAAACATACCGATACCAAAAATGATAGCTGATGTAGAAAATATATTACTACAAATAGACGATGAAGCCAGTAGGACCAACAACAGAGCAATTATAACTAACAGTATTGGCAGTTATATCCAAAACGCTAAGTATTCAAATACAAAAACTAAACTGATCAAAATGCAATACCAAACAAAAAGATTTCTTAAAAATAATCCAGAGTTAATAATAACCAATAGCGACAAGAGTAATAAGACAGTTGTTATGGAAAAACAAGCATATGACAGTAAAATGATAGACCTATTGAATGACCAGGACACATACACCGAAATAACAAACGACAAAATCGCATCCAAACTCTCTAGTAAATGTACAAGAATGCTAAATGTCCTACTAAAGAAAAATTCTATTGACAAAAAAACTTATACATCACTTAAAATTAATAACCCTGTCCTACCAAGAATATATGGCCTTCCTAAACTTCATAAGCCCAATATCCCTCTCAGACCAATCGTATCTACCATTAGTTCACCAGTGTACAACATAGCCCAATATTTGAACAAAACCCTCAAACAACTCACAACCAACAGCCGTTTCAATGTTAAAAACTCAACTGATTTCAAACATTTTGTAGACAATATAACGCTAGCAGACAACGACGTCCTATGCTCCTTTGATGTAATTTCTTTATTCACAAATATTCCAATTGAAGTAGCAATAGAAGAGGTCGATAACAGATTTGAAGAAATAAAATATGAAACTACTCTACAAAAAACAGAATTCATGGACCTTTTAAAACTCTGTGTAATTGACAATAATTTTTTCACCTTCAATGATAGAGTATTTAAACAGAAAAAAGGTTTAGCAATGGGTAATCCATTATCACCTATACTGGCAGACATTGTAATGGAAAAACTATTCGAAGACAGTCTGAATCAATTAAACAGAAAACCAACCTTTATCAAAAAATACGTAGATGATGTAATTTTAGCAATACCCAGAGAATTAATATGTTCTACTAAAGAAGTTTTCGAACTCTTCAACGATAGTATAAAATTTACAGTTGAAGAAGAAAAATGTAATTCTATAACCTTCTTAGACATAGAATTAAAAAGAGCAAACAATAAAATAACGACATGTTGGTACCAAAAAACAACCAATTCTGGCAGACTTCTAAATTACTTATCAAACCATCCACAAACAATGAAAATCAATGTCGCAATATCATTTATAAAACGAGTAATACAACTGAGTGATAACAAATTCCTACAGAACAATATATACAAAATTAAAAATATTTTAACTAGAAATAATTACCCACACAAAACTGATCAACAGACTTATCCACAAAACAATTTTTACGTTGAATAATAATCCGTCGGACGATAATGCTGAGAGTGCCAACAATATAACAACTACAAACAGACAACCCAATGTACTATTTGGAAGTATTCCCTACATTCCACACCTTACAGAAAAATGCATGAAAACAATTAATCATACACAAAATACAAAGATTGCAAAAAAGACAGTTAATACTTCCCAAAAGACATTGTTCTCAAAATTAAAGGACAAAATACCACCTACAAAAACTTCAAATGTAGTTTACAAAATAAACTGTTTAGATTGTCCAAACAAATCGTACATTGGTCACACGTCAAAAACCCTAAATGAACGTGTAAAGCAGCACCAACGTGATATATTCAACAAAGCAGAGAACACAGCACTGGCAAAACATGCCAAGGATAATCAACACACTTTTGACTTCACAAACACAAGTATCTTAGAGATAGAAACTAAAAAACGGAAACGAGAAACGCTAGAAATGATACATATTTATATTAATCAAAATAAAACAGTAAATAACAAAACAGATACACAGTTCTTAAGTCATAATCAAAAAACACTACTCAACATTTACAAAAACTTAAAAAATTAAAATTCATTTGATCTTCAGAACAATAAACAAATATAGTAAATACACCTAAACCGTCAATATGTACAAGTATACAATATCAAAGACTCACTCAACCATAAACACAATTTTAACTCAATAACGATATGTTTTTAGTTTTCGACATTTAATATTTATCTCGAATTTAAGTCATAGAATCTAGTTGACATTTAAATAATCAGATGACACTACCATTACTCTCGAGATGGATAAGTCTCGTAATTTATTACACGAAAATTAACACATTTTCCTTTCAAACATTAATATTACTCTTACAAATCTTATAAATATTGTACTCTTACAAACCAAATAAAAATTAAAAATTAATAAAAATTAGAATTAACCATTTTTGTATTTTTAAAATAAACGATTTAGTTACCAAAGACTATGGAAGTAATTTTTTAACGTGTTTTATGTTAAGTTAATTAGTTTAGTAGTTATTTTTAATGTGTTGTAGTCATTCTAATGTGTTTTCATTTTAATTTAATTTATTAAATAGTTTAAGTATTCAAAAAATTTCTAATAAGGTCTTCTATCTGTAATTACAGAATTAATATTTTTTCGACATTCATGCATTAGTCATAAGATTAAATGTTTTAAACAAATTTTGTCAATTAAAATCTCAGATGATGCCAATGAGGCGAAATATAAGAAAAATAAAATAAAAATCTAAATATCAAAAAAATTTTTTAAAAACAGAAGCTGATTCAGTGTTTTTTTACAAAACTACTTAAAATATAATAAGAATAATTATCAGCATTTCACAACTTTATAAATTAAAATTAACTTTATGAAAGTTACAACTTAAATACAATTTCAAACAATGTGATTTTACAAAACGACTTGGTCTTTTAAAATGGGTTTTTATTTTTATCTCTTTCGCTTGGTTTTCTTATTCAATTGAACAACAAAAATTATCCCATACATTTAAAATCTGCCATAAAAAAAACAAATGAAACAGACAGAGAAAAATTATCCAAATAACCGTTTCACGTTATCAAATCATAACAAAGAGGTCCTTTAAAATGTGCAGATTCAATATACTCTATTTTGTTATCTGTTCAATAAAAAAAATATATTTGTTTCTCAATAAAAAAATAAAACAACAATCGATTATACACCGAAATGTTAGATGCGTTAATTGAGTTCGAATGAAAGAAAATGTATTATTAAGTAATAAACTAAAAGATGAATTTAATTATACAGTGAAACGTTGTATACGGTCAGATGTTATTTATGTAATGATCTTAAGTTGTTTGATATTACGCAATAAAGGTATGATTAATGTGATGACTGTTTGTTTTTAGATTTTAGAAGAAATTGTCCACTGATCATATTTTTGTTGGTTGTTACAAGTTTTGTTAATAAAATATATTGTGAAGTATTAACATTATTTACGGTGTGTTGTTATATATTGCTGAGTAATTCAATGGATATCTTTAATTTTGTTTGAAGATTTTCAAACAAAATTTTTTTTAGTAAAATTTATTTTAAAAATATTATTGAAATTCGACAATGGATGAAATAAAACATAAAGCTACTTGATGGACCGAAACAGGAGTTTATTTAACATAAGTGGGATTTTTCCGGTAACTCGCTTTTGAAGGCGTTATGTAGAGGTTATTTTCTATTGAAAATAAGCGTTAGTTAAATACTCTAAAATCTTATTAGTAGAATCTGTAGGTTTTAAGAAGTAGTTAAATTTCAACTCGGAATGTTCTTAGAATTTTGTTTTCTCGTTAGTTTTATCACAAATGTTGTTCTCTTCTCCGATAATTCAATATCACATGACAAAATTGAAATAAATATTTACAACACAAAATCCTTCAAAACATTAACATTGCTTCTTCAAACCACAGCGTTTTTGTGTTTTTTTCTGTCGTACTTACTTTTTGAAATTCTATCTGTTTACTATAATATGTGTTTTGTTTTCATATACAAAAAAATGTCGTTAGAAAGATAAAATATCATATATGTAGAATATATGTAGAACGTTTGATACAATTGAGAAAAATCAACAGAACATAACAGATATGAGGTTTTACCAGCTATAATAATTCCATTTTGCGCATTTACGATATCCTAAACTTACGAGTATATGAAAAGTTAAAGTTTTCACTTCAATTAAGTAAATATACAGTTGACTGTAAAGGCCTAAATTCATATAATTTATATTGTACCTAACCTCATAAATTTTCAACTTAGTGTTTTTTATTCTTTTTCACTCAGAAAAACAAAAAAAGGATATCAAAACAGTTTTAAATTTATTTATAATTATGTAAATGATTATGTGGTTTAAAAACATTTATGAAAACTCATTTAAACATAAATCTATTTGATGGCATAGGTTACAACTTACAACTATATATGAGTTTTAAATGATGTGGTATTTTCTTGTCATGAATAAAGTTAAGTTTTTGTTTTGTATGTTTTCCATTTCATTTTCCCAATCCAGTTATACTCTTTGGAAAAATTATTAATTTCGAAATCTATTACGACCACGATTATGATGACAAAGTCATAATATATGTGAATGTTTTGTTAATGTATCATATTGTTGTAGTTTCTTTAGAGCTAAAACAAAATATTTACATTTGATATGATTTCATCTTATGAATAACAAGTTTCAATTTTATGACAAAGAGAAGTCAATGGTACTTGTGATGGATAACTATAGCTTTTAGCTTTATTTGGAATAAGAGGTTTTTTATCTTAACACGTAAAGTGTAGTGCATTAATTAATTAAAATATATAAGAAAATTAAACATTTTGACTACTAAAATATTTAGTTTTTCTAGTAAACTTTGTTTGTATGAACTACAATTTTCAAATAACTTTTGGATTGCTGCTTTAACATTTTATAGTATATATAGGTTGACGTCTCACTATCAATTGATAGTGAGCTCTTAAAAACGCAGTTTGTGTCTCGATACAAATTTTTTTAACCGTATTCTCAAGTTTTAAACTGAATAAAATTCATGATTTTTATAGAGAAATATCTATTAAATAAAAAATGGTCATTTAAGCTAAATTAAATTCGTGAAAAATAAAATACTCTTATCATATGTTAGGGATTCTTCATATAAACATTCAATGTTTGATGTTTTTGACTTTGTTCAATGTGACCAGATGTGAAGAAATTTTTTATCAACATATTCTTTAAATTTTTTTTCAATTGTATAATTAAAACTTAAAACAAATAAAAAGAACATAAAAACTTTTGTGTTTTTGAATCTTTGTTCTGATTTGGCTTATTTTATTTTTTATTTAAAATCTTCAAACAGCTTGTTTTAGTCCAAGAGCTAGTGAACCCTTTGGGCAACGGTCGTTCTGTACGGCTAGAATTTTTTTTAAGTCATGATAAGTCATAAAATGTGAAGTACGGAAACCATCAGCCGTGCACGTCATCATCCCCTATATGTTTGAAAGTGTAACAAATATAAAAAAAAAAATTCCTCCTGTAACCTTGAAATTTTTATATGATTTAGCTCATTTATTGTAGAGTACAACAAAAAAATTGACATGTAATTTTGACGAGCACAAGTTTCTGCCAGGCGAATCGAAAGGTATTACAACCTGCCAGCCGGCCGGCCATCACAACCGACAAAATCTAGAAAACTGTTGAACGGATTTCGAAAATATTTGTTTCTAAAAATAATTTTAATCAATGGCAAGAGCTGAAAGGTTGATGTGTTCGATAACTGTACCGAAAGAAGTGTGTCAAAAAATCGTCAAGTGTGTCAAAACAAGGAAATTTGCATATTTTTGGCTTAAAAAACGTTCATTTTAAGTGATTGCGGATAGAAACATTGAATTTGAAGAAATCTTGATGGTCGGAATTGGTATGCGAGACCAAAAAATAGATTATTGCATTATAAGTTTGTCAAAAAAATGTTGTCAAGTGTGTCAAAAGAAAGATTTTTATTTATTTTTTTACCCAATTTTTTGGAAAAAAATAAAATTAATTATTTGTATGACCTGAAATTTTATTATTATTATTGAGAATTATGGCATTATAACTTTGTCAAAAAATGTTGTCAAGTGTGTCAAAAGAAAGAATTTACTTCGGTTTATTTATTTTTTTACCCAATTTTTGGAAAAAATAAAATTAATCATTTGTTTGACATGCAATTTTTTTGTAATGATTGAGCATTATGGCATTATAAGTGTGTCAAAAAAATAATGTCAAGTGTGTCAAAAGAAAGATTTTCATTTCTTTTTTTAGAAAATAATAAAATTAGTTATTTGTATAAAATGAAATGTATAATGAACATGATATTATTATTATTGAGAATTTTATTGCATTATAAGTTTGTCAGAAAAATAGTGTCAAGTATGTCAAACAAATTAGCTGTTTGAATTACGTAAATGTGGCATGGAAAATTTTAGAACTTGTTATAGTTTTTGAAATATTTTTTGAATTTCGAAAAAAGTTTGTATTTTTGATTTTGTAATAATTTTTGCAATATTTTTAGAATTTTATGAAAAAGTTTTAATTTTTGATATTGTTATAATTTTTGCAATATTTGTAGAATTAAAAAAAAACTTTGTGAAGCAAAAAGAATTTTATATTAATTTTTAGAATTTTGAAAAAAGTTTCCTTTTGAAAAGCCTCGATTCGCAAACGCCACATACGTCCAAAAACCTTAGCTTTACGTCCTAGCATCATAATGTACTATTAATGGAGATATAAAGACTTCGGTTTTGGTTAAGGATTTTGATATAGTTTTCGGCATAAAACTTGTATGAGGACATTGTTTTTAGTTTTTGGCAGCGATGTTGTTGTACAAACCTCTTTGTTAAAGTGCAAGTATTTTTTATCTCTGTTTATAAATTTATTACAAAACTAAAAGGAAACATTAATACGTTGCCCAAAAATCATAACAGATCATAAATTAACATAATTTAATGAAAAGATAATACAATCAGCAAACTACTCAATTTTGTAATATTTTTGCTCGAAATGCTAAATGGAGAGGTTCATTTAGCGTTTCGAGCAAAAATTGATTGATTGATTGATTGATTGATTGGACTGTAGGACCAAGCACTAGGCGAGACTCCCGGATTACGGCCGGGCCACTTCCTACAGTCGTTTTACATATAACAATAGGTAAGGATAGGTAGGTAATTGTTAGTTAGGAGTGAACGACCCGGTTACAGACACCTGGCAAATCGTATCTAGCTACTACTGTTAGGAGACAATCACAAGGACAATCACTTATACATATAATCTGCAATCGCCAATCAGCAATCCCGTATCTAAAATTTCTCGCCTGCAATCTCCAGTCGGAAACCTGTTATTCATGTAATTTATTAGTATAATAGGATGATGACTAAGTTGTAGTCCTCTGCACTCTCCAATCTGAATTCATGTTATTATATTTATGGTTAAAATTATTTATGATTATTTATGGTTAAAAACATTTATATTATGTACATATATATAAAAAACAAAAAACCCCTTTGAAAATTGAGTGAATTTCATATAAAAAAGTATTGGGATTGAATTGGATAAAAATATTATCTTTCACTTGATGTTTTTATTTGAAATGTATTTATTTAAATTTTATAAAACATTATTTTATATAATATAATTAACGCAAGAATGTTTTGAATTTTTCTTGAAACACAAGAATTAATTTAACAAAAACAATTAACCCTGCTCGTTGATATCGTTCAAAAATCTTATTGGATTTTATGGATAATGTTTGGATAAATAGAAAGAGATAAATCTATCACATAAAATTATGTCAACAAATGAAATTTTAAACTGAATTTGAAATAATAACTAAATTTCGCTAGTTAAAGCTCTAAGTAGGTTTAAATTTTACACAAAATCGAGTAGCACAATAACACCTTTATTTAGTTTTCTAGTAAAAATCAGAGTTAATAAATTTTACATTTAGCGAAGATTACATCTTGGTCGCCCACATCTTTCCATTTTTGAAAGCAATCTTACCTTAGAGTTTAATTATTAAAGCCAACACTTTAGAACTATTATATTAGATATAAAACTGATTATTACAATTAATGTTTTCACTACATTTAGTTATACTTATATATTTATCATTTAAGAGATTAATTTAGTTTAAAATTCACACTGTCACTTATAACAAGTGTTGATAAGACGACCATTCACCATTGTCATATATATATATACACATATATACACATGCACATACATACACATACACACATATATACACGTACATACACACATATATACATATGTACTCACATATATATACATACATATACACATACATGTACACATACATACATACATATATACACACATGCACACATATACGCAAACATACATATACATATACATACATACATACATACATACATATACACACATACATACATCTATATACACACATATATATATATATATATATATATATATATATATATATATATATATATATATATATATATATATATATATATATATATATATATATATATATATATATATATATATATATATATATATATATATATATATATATATATATATATATATATATATATATATCCATACACATACACATGTACTTATATACATACATACACACATATACACACATACACACATACACACATGTATACATACATATACATATACCTATATACATACACATACACATACACATACACATACACATACACATACACATACACATACACATACACATACACATACACATACACATACACATACACATACACATACACATACACATACACATACACATACACATACACATACACATACACATACACATACACATACACATACACATACACATACACATACACATACACATACACATACACATACACATACACATACACATACACATACACATACACATACACATACACATACACATACACATACACATACACATACACATACACATACACATACACATACACATACACATACACATACACATACACATACACATACACATACACATACACATACACATACACATACACATACACATACACATACACATACACATACACATACACATACACATACACATACACATACACATACACATACACATACACATACACATACACATACACATACACATACACATACACATACACATACACATACATACACATACATACACATACATACTCATACATACACATACATACACATACATACACATGTATACACCTATATACATACGTATATATACATACACATACACACATACACATACATATACATACACACATACATACATACATGCATACATACACACATACATACACATATATACATATATTGATAATTCATATAAATATGTTATATATATTTTGATAATTCAAATATGGAATATATGTATAAAATTTGTTTGAACGATATCTTTAATACTTTAGACGTATTTTTAGACTTCCTTTCATTTATTCCAAATTACATAAAATTGATAGAAATACGAAAGATGTTTTAAGAAAGTTATATATAAACATTAAAACTAGTTTCAATGTTTATATATACCTTTTGTATTATATTCTGTAGCTGTAAATCAAAGAAAGTTAATTAATTCGAATTTCTATTTTCATTAAAATTATTAAAACTAAATTAAATTAATGCCAAATCTCAGCTAATCTCATATATATATATATATGAAAATTCAATTATTTCGAATAGCGAACCTAAGATATCAAACCATCAGTTTTTTTAAGAAACAAAAATGTTATCAATGTTTTTTAAGAATAATATTTCCCACGCCATGACACCTTTCCAAGTTGACGAAATTTGTATCTTTATTTCTAATAAATCTGCATTTTCATTAATTATATTATGAAATTTAAACTAAAATACTCCATTTTATTTACATTCATTTATTCCTGGTAATGGCATTTTGATAAATTTTTTATTTTCTCTAAATCAACAAACAAAATTTTTTTTTAATCAAAACAAGAAACACGAAATCCTCTTACATAATTATACCCAACTATAGGTGCGTTCGATTTGACTGAAACAACCGAAAAAACAACGACAATTGCATTTAATTTTTCAGTTGCTTCAGTTGTTTCAGTCAAATCGAACACGGCTTATTTACCACGACTTGTTGATTAGATCGTTTCTTAATTTAACACTACAAAAATCAGATAAATTCTATAACCTTTTTAAAAATGTTAATAATTTTCATCGACTAAAATCGCTACGGTTTAATTTCATTTTAATTTTAAATGAAAAAAAAGTAATAAAAATAAACAACGACACAACAATGTTGTATCGAATTGAAAACCATAAATTACGAGAATTTCAAGAGAAAAAAAATTATTTTCCTGATTTTTCAATCTTTTAATTAGAAAAATTAAATTATTTTTAAAATACCACCATTATTATATATCATATATTATATATTATTGAAGCACTTGGTTTAAAACACATTTTAGACACTTTAAATATGGTAATAAAACACTTTAAATATGGTAAATTATAAAGTAAAAATATATATGTATTTATCACGACGGAGAGTTTTATCCACGTCCATCTTCCTTAAATGCGCTCGGCAAACTCCATTTAGCGTTTCGAGCAAAAATATTACAAAATCACAAATTCATATTTCTTTCAAGATTCCAATAATATTGTAAAAATTTAATTAAAATCAAACTTTTTTTAAAATTCTATATATATTCCAAAAGTTAAAATAAAATCTACTATTTAAACTTTTTCTAAATTCTAATAATTTTCCAAAAATTCAGAAAAATTTAAAAATTAAAACTTTTTCCAAAATTTTGTAGAATGCAAAAAAAATTATAACAATAAAATTATAAAAAATTATAACAATAATAACAATATTGCAAAAATTATAACAATATCAAAAATTAAAACTTTTTCAAAAAATTCTAAAAATATTGCAAGAATTATTACATTGAATTTGAAAATCACCTTCAGCATGTTGAAGCTGTTTTAGACCAAAATCCTGAAGACATACTGATCGTCTTAGACGACTACAATATTTCAAATCTATTCATATGAAAATGGTATCTCGTCGAACGTAGGCAATGTAAAAACTGTTAAATTTTTAAATACTTTCAATTACTGTGAGTTCTATCAACATTCAAAAATTATCAATAAAGGGTCGTGAATTTTAGATCTGGTATTAAGTAATTCAGATTCAATAATTGTAAACAAAACTTAAAATTGCTTAGTCTTAGAAGATAATCATCATCCTGGCTTAGATGTCAACATAGTTTTGCCTTGTGACACCATGAAAATTAGGTCAAATTTTGTTGATACTTCTAAACAATATAATTTTAAGAACTTTAATTTTAATTTAATATTTGAAGATTTAGAAAATGTTGACTTTGATTCAATTTTTGTTTGTTCGGGTGATAAAAACTGGAACATTGATATTATAGGCCAGTAAAAATAGTATTTGAACAACAAAAAAATTCGTTACAGCAAACTGACAGCGGGATATTGTGGAACACGATATTGTAAAAGAGGGAAACATAAATCGAACCGACAGCTGCTATCCGGGGGGGAGTGGGGTGGGTTTTTTAGGGGTTGAAGACAGTTTTTCGTGATTTCTGGCTAAACTGTGCATCCTATCAAAAAGAGTTATGTGTAAAAGTTGTAGGGAATAAAAAGATCTACAACTTTTGCACGGACTATTTTTACCCTAACCTCAAAATTTTTCGAAAAAAATGCGAAAAACCGATTTTTTTCTTTTTCTTTTATTCTTTGACAAAAAAAACTTTTACGAAACTCAAACGTTGGCAAAAGATATCTCTATTTATTGCAAAAAGGCGGTAATTTTTTCGGAGAGAAATATCTAGACATTGTTGTTAAATTTAATTTAAAAAAAAAAAACCAAATTTTTAACTGTGATTCCTCTTAAAATTACACCTCCTACAGAGTTCTGTTTTGGCTCTTTTATTTGTTGTTACGTCTCCCTTTTATATGTGGTAAAAAAATGTATACTGCTAATGAAAAAATGGCGGGAAAATTGAAGAAACCGGAAAAATCGCTTTTTTCGTGGTAATTTGCATATTTATCGTTGAATAATTGTTACTAATTAATAAAATCATTTTAATTTTTTTATGATTACGTAAACAACATTTTAATTTTAAAATTAATTACAAAAGCAATTATTTAATTTTTTTTCAAACGATTAACTAATCACCTATTGAATAAAAAAATGTTTGATAAAATTGCTAAAGCCGTTTTTGAGCAATTTGATTTCGAAGGTATATCGGATTGACAGAATTTTCATTTTTCTAAATACTTATTTTAGTTTATAATATATGATAATTAATATATGATATGTTTTAATTTAATATGAATTTTTCATTGTAATTGAAAAGAAAATTCACTATCTATTTGATAAATTTCAGCAAAATCTCCAACTGGCATACTTTTCCTGGCAAATATTAGAATGGGTTTTGATTGTCGAACAAAACGTCTGTCTGTAAGTTGAATATGTTTTGGGTAAAAGATTAAACCTTCAGAAAACTCAAAAAAACCGTATTTAGTTCCTTCTTTAAGCCTCATTTATTACCTTCTAAAACCAAAAATAGTTTAATAGAATCAGTAAACTTGGTTTTAGTTTATGGCACAAAGTACAAAAAAAAATCAAACTATATTCAAATGTCTTTTTCTCAACAACAAAAAAATAACGATTGTCCTTAGGTTTAGTATGTTTTGAGTAAATAACAAATCTGTAAAATATAAAAAAAAAATGAAAGAAAACAAAAAGGTACTTTTTGAGATCGATATGTTTGAAGAATAAAATCTGTTGCCTATATTTCCTAACCAAAAATATAACAACATATTGACTTTACGTCAGATATTAAGTTTCGCATTGATTGGCAACAATCAATAATGACTTTACACTCGTGACTTAGGATGTTGATTAGAATGTTGACTTAGATGTTGACGAAATATTCTCTCATCCTATGAATTCACACATCGTAATATCTAGAAATTTAATACAAAAAATACCAAAGAATAAAATCTACTTTTTTGTTACTTAAATAAACTAAAAGTAACGAAATTATATAATTATTCATAAATGTATTTCCAAATGATTGTCGTCTACGTATTCATAAAAATTTAAATGATTTTATTAAATAGTAACAATTATTCAACGATAAATATGCAAATTGCCACGAAAAAAGTGATTTTTTCGGTTTCTTCAATTTTCCCGCCATTTTTTTCCTTAGTAGTATTCCTTTTTTTACCACTTATCAAAATTAGACGTAACAACAAGTAAGTGAGCCAAAACAGAACTCTGTAGGAGGTGTAGTTTTAAGAGGAATCGTAGTTAAAAATTTGGTTTTCTTTTTCAAAAAAAATTAAATATAACAACAACGTCTAGATATTTCTCTCCGAAAAAATTACCGCCTTTTTGCAATAAATAGAGTTATCTTTTACCAACGTTTGGGGCTTCGTAAATTTTTTTTTTGTCAAAGAAAAAAAGAAAAAAGAAAAAAATCGGTTTTTCGCATTTTTTTCGAAAAATTTTGAGGTTAGGGTGAAAATGGTCCGTATAAAAAATTGTAGATCTTTTTATTTCCTACAACTTTAACATATAACTCTTAGCCAGAAATCACGAACGGTTTAGCCAGAAATCACGAAAAGCTGTTTTCAACCCCTAAAATCAATATCATGTTCTACAATATCCCGCTGTCAGTTTGCTGTAACGAATTATTTTTTTTTCTCCCATTATTACTGGCCAATAAGTACTCTTTTAGAAAATAAAGCTTTACTAGGTGATTTGAATTTGACTAAGTCTTTATCAAATTTTCATAAATTGATCTTTACCGTTTTAGATACGCATGTTCTTTAAAGAAAAAGAAAGTAAATTTTCATTTTCCGATTTGGTTTTCAAAAGTAGCAATGAAATTATATAAGAAAAAGATGAAATTTAACCTGGAATACAAAACCATGGCCGGCCTAGCGATTTATCAAGCTTTAAAAATTTAAAATCTCGTCTGAAATTAAAAATGAAGCAAGACTACAGTAAATATATTAATCAAATTCAACAAAACATTTGTTCAAATTCCAAACATCTCTGGAAGCATGTCAACAATAAACAGAAATCTAAATCCATTCCATTCATAGTTTTGCCGATAATAGTACGCTACATGCATCCCATGAAACACAAAGGCAACGGGCATCTGATGTTATTAATAACCATAGATCTAATTTGACGGATTCCTTAAACTCTGATCTTAAAACAATTTTAGAATGGGGTCATACAAACAGTGTAGAATTCAATGCAAGTAAAACGCAGTTTTGCCACTTTACAAGATCATCTACATCTAACCCTTTTCCATTAAAATTTGATTTTAACGATCTAGAAGAAAAGGAATCTATCAAACTTTTGGGGGTTGAAGTTGAAAATGATATGAAATGGTATACTCACATTTTCAATCTTGCTAAGAGCGCGGTTCAAAAGTTAGGGTATCTAGAGCGTTGTCGTAAGTTTTTCAATAGCGAACAGCTTCTTTTAATATATAAATCATTTATTCGCCCCTGCATGGAGTACTGTTCCCACATCTGGGGTGGTGCATACCCAACCTCTTTAAAATGTCTAGACACTGTCCAACGGAAAGCAATTAAATTGATTGGCAATTCAAATCTTACAAACGAGCTTGATTCGTTACAGCATAGAAGAAATGTCGCTGATTTGACGATATTTTACAAATCCATTATGAATGAGTACTCTTCAGAGGAGATCAAATCAATACTACCAAAGCCCGCTATTTTTTTTCGTTCAACTAGAGCATCGCCATGGCTCGACTATTCACCGTTCAAATAACAAAATGTAGAACTGTCGCCTTTGAACGTGATTTTTTCAACCGTGTTTCTTTTCTTTGGAATTCCTTGCCTTTATGGGATATTCCTGATTATTTTAATCCTCAACTTTTTAAAGTCCATGTCCACCAATTTCTTAAAGAAACATAATCCATTTCCACAATTCACAGTTGGCATGGTATCTTCGGATATTCAGAGACTTTAATTTATAATTTATTTAAATAACACTAAACATGTCTAACTTAGTATAAAAAAATGAAAAAAATCTCAATATCCTCCGACCTACAACGGTACTAACTTCCAAACTGAACCTGATATTGTAAACGGTTTTGCAGTTTTTTTTCTACAGAACTTTACAGACAATGTTACTACCAAAATTCTGTTTTCAAATTATTCCACATCTGAATTTTCGAACCTCGAAATGTCACCAAATGATGTTTACGAGTCGCTTACAAATTTGGATTTAAACAAAAATCCTGGTCCTGACAAAATTACATTAATATTTCTGAGAAGATGTGCTTCATACTTAACATATATCCGTTAACATTCCGTTTTAGTTTTTCGTTGTATCAAGGTTGTTTCCCCGACTTGTGGAAACATGGATACGTCACACCTATCTTCAAAAGTGGGAAGAAAAATTTAATATCCAATTACCGGCCTATATCGATCATATCACCTATTCCCAAGTTGTTTGAAAAAATTGTAACAAGGAAGCTTAGTAGTGTATTTAAAAAAACAATTTTAAAGGAGCAACATGGTTTCATTCAAGGAAAGTCAATTGAAACAAATCTGTATGTATTCTCTGAATACATACGTGGTGCTTTTGATAGAAGAGTCCAGGTTGATGTGATTTTCAAGCTTTTGACCGAGTATGTCACGATACACTTATTTGTAAGCTTGGCAGTTTGGGAGATGGTGATACTTTGTTAAAATGGCTCGACAGTTATCTTAGAAGGAGAACCCAGCGAGTTTGTATAAATCAATTAAAGTTCGTCAATCATTTGTTCTACCGTGGTTTTTTGCATAACATCCTTTATAAATTTAACTATCATGTATACCTGGACTACTAAGAACTTGAACAAATAACAGAAAGAAGAAAGCGGTTGGATCTAATTTTTGTATACAAGATTTGCAACTCGCTTGATGACTGCTCTGAAATTCTATCCAACCTAAATTTCAATGTGCCACGTCGCTCAAACAGATCCACTGAAACGTTTTATGTTCCAAACTCTAATTCTAATTTCAACTATTTTTGTATTTCAAATCGGCTAATGAGGAACTTTAATGTTTTAGGCAAGAATTTAGATCTTTACAATATTCCTTCCCTTCGAAGGTTTAAAAATTTGTGTTGGGGTGAAACTCATAAATAATAGATTTTCCTATAAAGTTTTGTTTTCTTTTAAGCGCTTGTTTTGGAAAAATTCTCATTTTTGATTTTTTTCACTTTTAATCTTATATAATAATAACATAAAATAGAATAAAATTAAATAAACTAAAATAAATTACAATAAAGAAAAATAAAATAAAAAATAAAATAAAATAAAATAAAAAGGAATAAAATAAAGAAAATGAAATAAAATAAATTGAATTAAATAAAACCAAATTAAATTAAATAAGTAAATTAAATAAACAAAAACTAAATTAAATAAAATAAGATAAATAATTTCAATCATATAAAATTTAATAAAATAAATAAAACAAAATAGAATAGAATAGAATAAACGAAATAAAATAGAATAAGTTAAATTACATAAATTAAGCATACCTGTATTAGGATTGTCTGTTTTGTATCGTAGTAAAATAAAATAAAATCAAAAATACAAGCTTTTTTCATAATTCAAAAAAAATTTCAAAAACTATACTAAGTTCAGAAATTTGATGACACATTTACGTAATACAAACAGCTAATTTTTTTGACGTACTTGACAATATTTTTTTGAAAAACTTATAATGCAATAAAATTCTCAATAATAATATGAAATTTGCATGCCAAACAAATGATTAATAATGTTTTATCCAAAAAATTGGGTAAAAAAATAAATAAACCCAAGTAAAATATTTCTTTTTTTTGACAAACTTATAATGCAATAATCTAGTTTTTGGTCTCACATATCAATCCCGATCATCAAGATATCTTCAAATTCAATTTTTCTATCCGTAATCACTTAAAATGAACGTTTTTTAAGCCAAAAATATGCAAATTTCCTCATTTTGACACACTTTACGATTTTTTGACACACTTCCGGTACAGTTATTGTCATTTCAGTTCTTTCCATTGAGTAAACTTATTTTTAGAAACCAAAATTTTTGAAATCCCTTCAGCGGTTTTTTAGATTTCTGCAGGTAGTAAGGCAGGTTGTCTGCCAGGCGAATCGAATGGTACACCTTTCTATTCGCCTGGCAGACAATTGTGCTCGTCAAAATTGTCTGAAATCAAATTACCCAAAGGGTTCAGTAGCTCTCCGTCTATTTCGCCTAACTTCATTATGTGGATTCGATAAATCTTACCTTCGGCCTTTTACAAATTCTGGTTGCTCGTGATTAGGTGTACTAAAATAAAAGTCATAAAAAGACGAAAAGAACCAAAGGCCATCTCCACCCTTCCATACATCTACGACTGTCAAATTATAATTAAAAATGTTTAGCCCGCCCCATGATTTTTCAAGATCCCGGCCTCCATATAAATTACAAAAAATCGACCATTCATAATGAACCAAAACAGGTGATTGTCGAGAAATTTATATAAATGAATGAATTATTGCAACATAACATATGATAATCATGTAAATTATATAAACCAATAAATGGTTGCACCAAAATTAAACAGCCAATTGTTGAGAATTTATTGTAAGTACCGAAAATTATTGCAGCAAAATAAACAAATGAATGTTGAAAAAATTCCGTAAACACGAAAACCATTGCACCAAAATAAACAGGTGATTGTTGAGAAATTATTGTAACTACAAAAATTATTGCTGCAAAATAAACAATTATTGAAAAAATGTGTTTTAATTTCTAAATAATTGCACCAAAATAAACAGGTGATGGTTGAAAACTACGATTGCCAAAGAAATATTACAATTATTTTCAAAAGAATGAAAAATTCGGATCATTTATTCACTTATTACTGCCACCAAAAGGTAGATTTTGTACAATATATTTTGTTAACTGGGTTCAGTTTGATTCATATTGTTGTTGAAATAACGTTTGTTGTCGTTACTGATGATACTGTTGTGCAAAACCATTTCCCAAACCTATCAGCAATCAAGAGTCATAAAATAGATCAACACTTATATTTGCGCTCCAAGGCGATCAATTTTATGTCTTTTTGAAGCTGAAGCTTCTCCTAACATGGAGAGCAGAGTCAGTAACCTGAAAAAAATGAATATCTTCAAATCATTTTAAATTAGTTTTACCTCAGTATCCACTTAGATAATAAAACTTCCAATAATCTATTCAGACCACAACAGACCACAACAGACCACAACAAACAGAACATACAACTAAACGAAAATGATTTTCTTGTCATCATCGCCCACGATAGTAATAAATATTAAATTTTTGAAATTCATTTTACCATCATCAGTTTCCAATTTAATGTAGTACAGCACAAAAGACAGTAACATTAATTTCATTTTATATATTTAATCCAATTTGCGACAAACATAAGTTTGTTAAAGGAAAAAAAATCGACGCACATCAAAAAAACATAACAGGAAAAATATGTATGAATGTTTTCAGGAAAAGGTACCCGAACGAATTGATATAGCTATCGGCAATATGATTAAGAAAAAATTTTTCAATATACATAAATATATACATAATTCTTTTTTATCAAAATACAATCGAAAGCACAAAAACATTTGTCAAAAACAAAATATGACAAAATTGATTTAATTTTCCAATTTCCTTAGTTTATGATTGTTTGAGTTGAATAAATTTATATGTAAAGAAGATTTATTATATTTTCCACAATTTTCCTTTAAACTAAATCATTTTGCTTTGATAATTCTATTAATCTTAAATCTACTTATAAATATTAATTGTTTGTGTCTAATATGTGTACGAGTATGTTGCTTCTTAATTTATTGTTTATTTAATTTATGTTGCAAATAAATTAATTAGAAACATTAGAATTGATTTTATGTTCAAATTATAGCTATATACTTTATGGTTGTTTTTGAGATTAAAGTGAAAAAGAATATCCTTGGGGTTTTCTAATAAATCGAATGCAATTTTTAGTGATTTAATTTCTGCTCTAGTTATTATCAGATAAGATACATATCCTTATTTATTTTAGGTTGGAATGGAGTGAAGAAAAAATATAATTTTTTAGGGATTACGTTCACATATGAGGAAAATTGCTTGCAAATCGTTAAAATGAACATGTTATGTTACACAATCCTTTTGCTAAAATTGTCCAACCTTTTATCATTTATTTCTTCAACATTAATTTTTGGATTTTTCTGTTTCATCTTTCAAATTTTGTGTAAATGCTGTGGAACAACTACGTTGTTCACATAATGATGTGAAAATAAAATTAAGAAAATATGGTTTATGTGGTTTACTTTCGTAAAAAATATCCTTTATGTCATATATGAACAAAATTCTTCTTTATTTATTGTACGAAAAACTAAATATAACACATTCCTTTTTGTGCTTGTAATTGTTGGTAATTTAATATAAGTAACGATGTCAGGTTCATAAACCTGAGTACAAGCAAAGCTGTAAAGCAAAATATTAATGAATATATGTTATTATAGTCAAAATTATAGACAGTGTAGGGCTTTTTAATTAAATTAATGTTGACATAAAAACAAAGCGAATTAACACAATTTATTATTATTTGGTGGAAGTCTTCTTAAGAAAATTAAATAGTTTCAAATTCGTATAAATACTGATTAAAAATGGTTTGACTTCTTGAAAGTTGATACAAATTTATCCAAGTGGGATTCTCTTTTATGCAATACTTGTCCTTTGACTCTAGTTAGTTCAAACGCTGATAATACAACTCGTGTGCAGGATTAGCATAGCGAAGTATTTTATTCCTTCTCGATCTTATATTCTATCCTTGTGACATCACAAGTTACCGTTTAATTGCTTGTTCTATCAATGTTAATTTAACTATCACATTATGTTATGTTTCATTCCTTTTTGTGTTTGAACCTATACAAGTACTCATTCGAACAATTATTTCCTAATAGTATGATTAAATGGCAACTAACATGATAGAGTATTTTTCGGAAATCCTAAGAAAATTTTATCATCTTTTTGCCATTCCAAGGTTTTCTAACTATTTTTACTTCTAGAGTGATAACTGCAATTTTGTTTTAGTATTGTGAATCTGTTTCGTTGTCTAAAATGTTGATTTATTTAATAAATACAAGGAAAATAAATGTAAGTCACTTATCCATTTGGTCCTTCGATTGTTGGAACAAGATTCATCAACTGAGAAAATATTTCAAACCGGATTTCAAGCTTTCAATCATGCTAGGTACAATCGGCATCTTTAATGAAATAGTAAAATATTTGATTGAATATTTTAATTAATTTTGATTAAAAAAACAACAACAGGACAATAGTGAAATTGTTAGAATGACGGAAAAAACGTTATTATAAAGTAAATATATATTGTATACTTGACTTTGTAACCGAAATGAAAAAATCACTGCAAATACATTGTTAGAGGAAATTGAGCCTGGTCTTTAGAAATTGAAGGTTATGGTGACGTAGTTCAACAACATCGACGATAAAGTCTGTGTTGTATAAGGTCAAGAGTCAGTTGTTTTAGCTTTTGAGAAACTTTATTACTCTACTCGCATGAATTGAGTGGAGAAGCCACAAAGGGTCTACCAGTAGATGAAAAACTAATGCTAGATTTAATTTGTAGACGTTGGGTAAATTTGTAGTTCAACAATAATTATTTTATGAAAGTTTGGACCGCAATGCCTCCAAAAATACTTTGGTCCCAAGAGTGCAAATTGAACCATTTTATTCCCTAGGGAGTAAAAGATGCATTCCGCTCCCACAAATTGGGAGCGGAATTGAACTTTAGACAAAACTCGTGCAAAAAACATATTATGAGTTTCAACTAATTACTCAACGTATTACTCGTATTATTTTGATTGTAAAAAAAACTCTTTTAATTTTATTTTAAACAGCGAAATTTAATCAATATGCATTGCAACACGAGCAGGATATTCAGCACGAGCATGATATTGAAAAGGAACAACTAAAACAATTTTCACTTTTATTTCAGCAATTTGTTGTCAACATTAAATCATTAGTTGTCAACCAAATAACATCAAAACTATCAACCAATGAAGTAGATATTTCCACCTGGTCACACAAAATAAATTAGGAAATACACTAGTTTTGGCTAAAAATCGATTATGTGCCATGAAAAAACGATTTCTTAAAAACCCTAAACTTGAGGAAGGCTATTTTTGCTGCCGATATCGAAAAAATGTATAGGAAAATTCTCATTGGTAAACCAGATATAGATTATCAGACAATACTTTGGAGAAATTATACAACAAAATCAATACAGGCACTATAGGCCAAAAAAAGTCACTTACGGGACAATAATATTTAGCAATTAAAACATTCTGAACCTTGATGAATAATGAACAAAAATTTCCTGAAAGCATTATGTCACATCAAGGCTGAAACTTATATGAATGATATTCACAGGAGGAGATACTGAAAAGGAGACTAATTCGAGATCAAATCCGGGACAAAAATCCGATATTTCAAATTATAGGCCAATAGCTTTACTTTCGGTCCTATCCAAAGTCTACGAGCATTATATTAATACATACATTTCAAAATTTCTGGTAGTAAATAATTTAATAGCCGACAGCCAAAACAGCTTTCGAAACAATTAACAAAAGATCAACTACCGATCTATTAAACTATTTTGCGCATTGTTGGGACAGCATACTTAATAAAGGTGGTGAAACATACGTTATCGCTTTCTCCAAGGCATTCGATCAAGGCTGGCACTTCTCCAAGGCATTCGATAGAGGCTGTAATGCCAACTTAATCAACAAGCTCGATGCGTATGGTTTTCATCCCAATGTTGTGAAACTGATTCAAAATTTTCTATCTAACCGATACATTTCGGTCACTTTAGACGGATTTTCATCTGTGTTTAAACTCATTAATCCTGGTGCACCTCAAGGCTCAGTATTGTCCCCAACCCTATTTTTGATTTATTTCAACGAATTGTTCACCGAAAATCACCAGCAACCCAATAAAAAGATGCAGATGATAGCATTTTGCACAAGTCGTTCGAGCGCCTTACTTTAAAAGGTAAAATGCACGAACGAATTATTCCCGCCCGGAGAGACGCTGCCATAAACGTGAATAAAGACGAAAAAAGACGCCGATTGGGGTGACCAAAACCTGTTCAATTTCAATTCTACCAAAACACAGCTATTGATTGTTTCCAGATCAAAGACCGAGTGCTCCAGAGATATTTTATTCAGTATGTGTGATAAACCAATGGGTGAATGTAAAAACATTCGTTTATTGGGTGTCACAGTTTCAAATGACCTACTCTGGAGCGATCATGTATTGGCGATGCCAAAAAGCGCTTCTAGAAAACTGGGTCTCTTAAATAGATGCAAAAACATTTTCACCCCATACCAATTGCTCCATGTTTATAAGTCCTATATTCGTCCCTATATAGAGCACTGTTCTCAAGTTTGGGATGCTGCTTTTGTTTCCATCCTGGCCCTCCAGGACTCTGATGAAAAGTGGGCTATACGAATTGTGGGTGATCGAAATTTGAAACCAAAACTTGATTCCCTACAACATCGTCGCACTATTGCAGACCTCGTTGTTTTTTACAAATATCGTCATCAACAGTGTTCAGATGAAATCAGCATACTGGCTGTCATACTGGCAGATTGCAAACCAACTTCATTGTCCGAACTGCATACAAATGGAATAGTTTGCCGGAATAGTCAGGTGGTTTCAATCCGCAGAGGTTTAAAAACGCGTTCATCAACACCTTAGAATGCAAATTGATGTTGGACGTAGGCCTTAAAAGGTATTTATGTGTTGTTGTAACACATATTGTAAACCTTATAACACAACACTATTTATTTAAAAAAAAAGTATTATTTTATAAAAATTCATGTTGAATGATATTAAAAATATCTCTCTTAATTTGTGAATAAATTCACCCACTTCACAATATTTAATTAACAAATATAGTGTTAAACTATTTTATTTTTATTTATGTTTTATTAATAAAATTTTTATTAATAATAACAACCGTCGTGTGAAGTACAATATTGTACTTCACACGACGGTTGTTATTATTAATAAAAATTTTATTAATAAAACATAAATAAAAATAAAATAGTTTAACACTATATTTGTTAATTATTTTATAATAAAAATATAAAGAGGCTGAAATCGCGAAGCTCTGAAATATCAAGATTTCGGTTTTGGTTAAGGATTTTGATATAGTTTTCGGCATAAAACTTATATGAGGACGTTGTTTTTAGTTTTCGGCAGCGATGTATATCAAACATAACTCTTTGTAAAAGTACAAGTATTTTATTACTGTTTAGAAATTTATTACAAAACTAACATGAAACATCAATTCGTCGCCAGAAAATTATAATAGATCACATATTAACATAATTTAGTGAGAAGATACTCAGCAAACTACTCAAAAACCTCTTCATTTAGCGTTTCGAGAAAATATTATAAAATCACAAGTTCATATTTCTTTCAAAATTCCAAAAATATTGTAAAAATTAAATAAAATCAATAATTCAAACTTTTTTCAAAATTCTATAAATATTCCAAAAATTGTTACAAAATCAAAGATTAAAACTTTTTTCAAACATTCTAAAAATATTGCAAAAATTATAATAAAAGAAAATTTGAAACTTTTTACAAAATTCCAAAAATATTCTAAAATATAGAATAAAATCAAATATTTTAACTTTTTCCAAATTCTAATAATATTCCAAAAATTCAAACTTTTTCCGAAATTCTAAAAATATTGCAAAAATTATAACAATATCCAAAATTGAAACTTTTTTCGAAATTCCAAAAATGATAAAAAAACCAAAAATTTAAAATTTTTCAAAATGCTAAAAATAACATATTCCAAAAAATTATAACAAAGTTATTACAAAATCAAAAATACAAACTTTTTTCAAAATTCCAAAAATATTTCAAAAACTATAACAAATTGTGGCAGATAGGAGCAGCCATTTATTTCTCTGTAGAGTCAGGCTACTCCTACTGTCACCAGCAAATTTTATTTCTGGATATTTAAATTAAAGTGTCACTACCTTGCACGGTCGTCTCATAGTACGACTAATGCCCAGGAGCTGTATGGTGAGTTTTACAAGGGGTGAGACCTTCCTGGGTAGACCATCATTATCTGATGAGAATTAAAAAGTTACATTACGAAATTTAATTCAAAACAAGAGGAATTTTTGAGACGATGTGACTTGTACCTGCCTTTGCCGACATACCTACCCTGATGACATTATCACCAACTTAGCAACTCATACTAAATCTTTTTAAAATAAGAGCAAAACTAATAATTCATGTAATAACAATTCATCGTTTAATCAGAACATCAAAAATTAATTCATTTGCAAGTATTTAATTAAACGAGAGAAACAACAAATTTCATAATAAAAAAATAAACCCTTTAACTCTAAAGATAACTTAACTATCGAAAATAATATATGTTGGCAAAAATATACACAAAGGACACAAAGGATACGAAACCTTATTAAACTTATTTTTATTTACCTCAATCAAGGTAACATATTTATGAAATTTTTGGAAACTCAAGACAACCTTTATTACCAATAATTTATAAAAACAGCAACGTAATTTTTCTTGTTATAATTTTTCTTGTTATAATTTTTTTCTTTTTAAACTTTATTTCACAATAATAAAAAAACTGCTTTCTACACATATAGGTGGACAGATACACCATATATTTCCCTTTTTTTTGTTCTATATTATCATTTTTTTTATTATTCAATTTCGTTTGAACATTATTCTTTTAATTTTAAATTGTAGCTCACAAAAACAATCGAATGATTTTAATAATTAAGTTTTCGGTACTAGTACAATAATTTGGTTTTGATTTCAGGTTACAATTCCCCAAGCTAATAAATAAATTTTGTATTTATAGTATTACAAATAAAGTAAGAAAGAGAATTATTAATTGCTGATCGCAATGAACTCTCCCGTTTCCGTTTTATTTAGCAAAGAGATAAAATATAAGAATTAAATTCGAAATATTTTAGAGAGAATACAAACATAAAAAAAACTATTATGCCTTGGATGTTTTTTTAAAGGAATTCCGAAGATTTTGTATACTGATTGTTTGGTGATAAACGGTGTTAATGAAAAAATGTATTGTAGCCGTATTTTACATTAAAATGGAAATGTTTGGTGCTTGAACAGGAATTTAGTTTCTACTACTAGTTTATTGTTCTACAGTTGGTGTAGATTTCTTATAAAATGCTACCTGTTAAATATCGCGTAATTTGACGGACATAACAACAGTTTTTTTTTGTCACAATTTTCGTATTGCTCAATTTCGTTGTTATTATTCAGTTGCGGGAAGTAAATGATCACTTGAAATAAAACATTCTATCTAATTTGTACTAAATTCAAGCATTTTTATTAAATAATTACAAAGAAAACAAATATAATTCATATATAAACGGTAATCACTTATTCAGTTAGAATTGCAAATCACTGGAATTTATTATAAAATATTTAATTACTTTGAAAACGACAAATACTTACCAAACTTTTATCTCAATTCATGCTCGAAGATCAAACCGACGTCCTTATGATTAGAGTCCATAAGCTTACTTCCTAGTTCTTTCGACCAGTTACGAGTAATAAGTGGTTAGCTATTGCTTTTCATCAGATGAAATGTGGTTCAACCGTGGAGCTAAAATTGAGGTTTATATGTGCTATAGATATTATATCATGATTTTCATGCCTTCTTACCTACAAGTTCTACTTTCGATTTGTATACACACATAACAAACCCTTGTTCGTAAAATAGTGATTATTTTGATGATAATCATTTTTAGATAAAAATAAAAACTGCAGTAGACATATTCTATATCAAACTTTTAAGTTTTATTTAAGATTCCACGTTATATCAGATAGTGATGCGATGATAATATCTTTTAGAAATATATCCCAAGTAACAAATTTTGTTTACAAATTTATTACAGTACATTTACTCTGTAATCGTAAAGTTACAGTGGTAACTGTACCGTAAACGTTCAGTAAGTGTTTCGTATACATTTTGGGGAATAATTTTGGCTTTTACTGAACGTTTACGGATATCAATTCGCGTAAGAATTATGTATGGTTACAAACACGTACGTAGTGTTACAGAAAGCAAAATGTATGCGATTTTTATCACTACGGATTACTTACAAAAAAGTTACAATCTCATACTTTAATACAAAGTTTCGGATGATTTTTTGTAAACAAAAAATATAAATAAATATACAAATACAATAATATATTTTATGTTTATAAAATGCAAATATTATATTTTGGCATAACTAATTTTGTACAGTTGGATGTCAAAATCTACAAACGAATAATAAAATTTCGATTAAATTTTGGAAATACTTTTAAATTAATAATGCGCCATAAAAATAATAAGTTATTAAATATAATTTTAAAAAAAATTTTATATGTCAATTTATTTTAGAGAGATAAAATTATATAAAATTTGTTTTATTATTTTCATAAATTTAAGTTTTTCTAAAATACTTATAACATAAGTTATAAAACCCAATAAAGTTTCATTAAATGTATTTTGTTATTTTTTTTAAATACAGTCAAATATTAATTTTGCTTAAAAATGGCTGAGTTTTCAATTGTAAGCTTTCAAATACAAGTTAACTCTATGTAGATATACAGAGAGTGTACAGAATATATACATTTACATTTTATTTACATTTACACTTCCATATTTAAAATGTTAACATGTTAACGTAATGTAAACGCTATGTGTTTAATCTGTAAACATAATCATACAATTACAACTTCCAATTCAAAGAGTTTACATGTATAAATTATGTAAACGTTTAGTATTAGCCTCGTTGTTGTGCATTTACATTTACACCTTCCTTTTACAAATATTCACTTGTATATGTTTTGTAAAAGCTTTGTATAAATCCTTTTACAACTTTTGACATTTGTGAAATAAACAAAAGTGACATTTATTTTTTATTTGGTACAAGCAACCCTCATAAGTGCATGAGATATATGTCCAATTTTTTTTTACATAAACGGGGGGTGGGAGACTATGTACATTTAAACTTACACAATTATTTACATTTACATATGTCAATAAATTAGTAAATGTAATCCTGGCATTGCGATTCGGCCAGATCTAAATATAATAAGTTTAAATGTATCTTGTAATAATCTTACGAAATTTTGCCTCAAAGTGTTCTAAGCTTGGCATTGTTGGACCACAATAAAATGCAAATGGTCTCCGAATTCCGAATGATCGGTTATACATAAAATCGACCAAAATTCTCTTTGCTATTAAAAATGGGAAGGCCGTCAATGTTAAAGGTAACTGAAATATGAATTAGGTGATTCAAATTCGAAAACTTCAACCAACGTATTAGCTCATAATACCAAAGCTTTCCACTACCCGTTCAAATAATATTTATATTTTGAAGTGTTTGCAATAATTTTCGGGGATTCTTTGGTTAGAAATTAAATCCACGAAACTTTAAAATCACAAGTAACTCTTAAATTAATTAAGACTTAAGATTCGATTAACTATTGCCCAATATATTGAGTTGTCTATCACTGGAAGCTGGCTATAAATTTCTTTATCATCGGACGATGGAAACAGACATCTTTTATTAAACAAAAAATTTTGACTTAAGAAAACTGTATAAATTATCTGACAGTATAAATACATTCCTAATGTAAATGTCCCGTAAATATACGGTAAGTATATAAGTTCTCAATAAAATAAAGTTTTGTAATTAATCTGTAAATGTAAAAATACATTTACAAGGCCAACGTTTAGTATATTTACAATGTAGCTATAAGCTCTCGTAGACTTTACACAATGTAGTCATTTTGTAGAAGTAATAATACAGTTACATAGTACATAATCAGAAACGTTACATTCGAAGCTATAAGTTTACTACTACACTGTAGCTTTACTGTGTACAATCAGAAACAATATTTTGTAGAAGTATAAATACCGCAACCTATTTTGAGTACAGTATGTGTTCCGTAAATAAAACAACAATAGTTTGTGACTATAATATATACAAAATGTTACTTGGGATATACCAAAATTAGTAACAAACTTTTGAAAAACTATTGTTTTTTTACTTTCCTCTCTGTTTTACTGTTTACTTACTTATATAAGTTATAACTTTAATAAAATATTTTTAAGGAAAAAAAATTATACTTCATTTTATTATAAAACTTTTGTTAAACTAAGATACGTTGAATATTGTAATTTTATAAGCTTAGCTATCATTATTGATGATAAGAAACATTTTGTGTCGGATAGTTACTAATAAATTAGTTTTCATCTTCTTTATTGTTTAAGTTTTAAATCGGATTATATATTTATAACTAAATGTTACAAGAATAAATTAATACAATGCTGTATTGTATAAAAGAAATTAGACATAAATCAAGTACCATTAAATTTCTAATTTAATCTTCTCTTATTTCAAAATATTTAATCTAGGATAAAAAGTTTTAACTCCAAGTAATAACTGTAAGTCTAAAATCGATAATCTTCAAATCAAAAATAACAAATCATTCAATCCCTACAATCATTTAAATTTTTGTTAATCAGCATCAGCATCATCTTCATCATAATCATCATCATCATTATGATGAACAAGAAAAGTGTTTTCATCATCCTAAAATTACAAAAATAAACAATGAAAATCATTTAAAAATTGATTGCTTTTCATAAAACAAAAAAAAAATCATGATAATAATGTAAAGGAAAACGGCAAATTTAAGAAAATCAATTCTATTAATCCTTCTTTAAACAAAATAAAACAAGACGAGATAAAAATTATTTTTGTTTTAGGAAATCTTAATAAATTTTTTGTGTTTGTTGAATTTAACAGATTTGTGTTTTTTTTTATTTTAAAAAAATAAATAAATATATTTATCAATTTTAAGCGATTAAATAGGATTAAGAAGAGATTTTGTTATTCACAAGAAAATATAAATTTAATTTTCATTTATGAAAATGTGTGAAAATGTATTATCTAATGGTAGATTTCTATAGAAAAGAAGTTATTTGTTATACATAACTGAATATTGCATTTAATTTTTAGACAGCAATTATAATGTAAACTAAAAATAATTCGTGAGACTTTGGATTATTATTTTGCAGGTATATCAAATTCTGGTAGATTTTACTATAAATTTTATCATTCGTATAGAGGTCAACTCATCATTAATCAATAAACATCTATCAATATTTTCATATCCAATTACATATTTATTTGTTTAACGCTTTTTGGTTAGTATAGGGAAAACAAACTATTGGTGCTCAAAATCGAAAAAAAAATTGCCATTATTTTCAATAAAATCAATAATATATGTGTGTTCAATTGTAGTTTTTTGCAGATTGTTTATATCATCGATATATCTGTTTGTTCAAATTTATTTTATTTATTGTATTTTTCCAACAATTTATAAAGATGTATATTGTAGTTTATATTTTTTTGGTATTCACAAAAAATGTATAGTGCACTAGGAAGATTTGTATACTAATTCTTTTTGTTGCAATTCTAGATGCTGCCATCCTACGCTTGAATTTTCATATGTAAAAAAAGAGATATAAAGTGTAACTGTGGAAATTTTCCTAAAGCTATTTTACCGGAAAAAACATTTGTGGCTATCTAACTGAATGTATTCTATTTTATTGAAGCACGACTTATATTCACATAAAAAATTCCAAAACAATTCAATTTTTCCGATTGCATGAATAAGTTTTTAATATTTTTTTTATGAAAAATCTGTTCATGTCATATAAGTTTTTTTTGTTTTTCCTACACTCTCGTTGATTTAGTTTTTTCCACTTTTGGTGCATAGTTTTTCGTTGTTGATATGAACAACCTTCAAATTCATGATAATACGAACAAAAAATAGTTTGAAATATTTAAAGAGAAAATATTGTAATTGTGTATATCCTAGGTAAAGGATAATTTATAATTTATGTTGGGTCGTTAGTGTTTATACGTAAAATAGTTCTAGAACATTTAACTAATGTATTGATTTATGGGAAAACGGTAAAAAACTTTTGTTGTAGATATTACAATATGATATAGGTAATTCAAAACTACATTAACGTTGAATGATTGATTGCAGATATTTAATCATGCTCGCAATATTATTAGAAATGTCAGAAGTGGTACTAGATACATTTTTTAACTATAGTGCAAAAGCAAGTGAATGACGGAGACTCTGGCAAACCCCTTATTAGAAGAACCACGATCACCGCGTCCAACCCCATACTTCAACACACAATTTCACACTTTTACTCCCTCATACACTCGCGTACTCTCCTCCACATACACCCACGCACAAACTCACACACACCGGCACGAAATCACCCATACCCACATTCATGATCCTAGGTTTAACATTTCAAAATGTTAGCCCTTCACTTCCACTTTAAATTAAGTTAAAATAAAATAATTTGGTAGAATAATTTGAACAGTTCCTGTTAATTATTTATTCGATTATTGTTTTAAAAATATAAATTCATATATAATTGCATGGACAAAATGGTAACAAATATTGTAAGTTTTCTGAAAGTAAAAATCCCGCGCATTCAAAATTTGGAATGCACCAAACAGAACTAGAAAAATATCAATGGTTTGTGTTACTATAAATTGTTATCACTTATCGCTTTCTCAGTAGGAAGCAATACAGTTGTATAATAGGTCCATTCGCTGATTTGTAAAATAACAATAATGCAGAATTCCAATTTATCCCCCCTTCATACACCATACCCGCGATAGGTTACTAATCAAAGTATGTTTATGTCAGGTATCGGTTTGATGTTGTTGAGTGAATCACCAATATAATATATAAAATCAACTGTTTAAATTAAGTTAGCTTTTAATAACAGAATCCACAAATAACGGGTTTGATGCGATGGAAATAATCGAATAACAAAAAAAAACAGGTTTGACTTTTAAAATAAAATAAAATACAGGTAATCTTGGCTACTTATAATAACCGTAGACATCATTGTTGTGTGGAAAGAAACTCATTTAATCTGGCACATGAATTTAAACAAAACTAATGAGGAATTCTTCCATCTTTTTTTATATTTTTTGTATATTACTCGAGTTAATGACAATGATAACAACAACGAAAAATGTCATTCTCACCAGAGAATATGAAACTAAGAGGGAGAAGCTAGCTGTCATCTTCTAATTATAGTCAGCTAACACCGTTTTTTTGTTTATTCAACAATAACGAATCGATAAAGTAGTTTCTTGGGAAATTTTATTTTTGTTTTATCGTTAGTTATTGTAAAATGCAAAGGGATTTTTTTGTGCGTACATCGTACATATGGAACGCTTTGCCCGAATCAGTAGTCTTGAATGCCTTCAATCCATAAAGATCTAAAAAAAGCGTCCACCAACACCTCAAAATGCATGTTGTTGTGGGACCTAGGTCTTAAAAGGTATCTATGTATTGTTGTGAGTTGTGACACATTTTGTAATTCCTACTACACAACACTTTTTATTAAAAAAAATTGGAATAATTGGCATAATTGGAATAATTGGCATAATTGGAATAATTGGAATAATTGCCATAATGGGAATAATTGGAATAATTGGAATAATTGGCATAATTAGAATAATTGGAATAGTTGGAATAATTGGAATAATTAGAATAATTGGAATCATTAGAATAATTGGCATAATTAGAATAATTGAAATATTTGGCATAACTGGCATAATCGGCATAATTGGAATAATTAGACTAATTGGAATAATTGGCATAATTAGAATAATTGAAAAAATTGCAATATTTGGAATAATTGGATTAATGGGAATAATTGGAATAATGGGAATAACTGGAATAATTGAAATAATTGGAATAATTGTTATAATTGGAATATTTGGAATAATTGGAATAATTTTCATAATTGGAATAATTGGAATAATTGTAAACCACAGTAATAACAATATTTACAACCTACAGCTGCCCCTAATACTATAACGTTATCTTGTAAACAAACCGTGTTTAAGTTACTCAAACTTATCAATTTAAATTTTTATTACTACTACGAAGCAAATAAGTTTTTGTTGTGAATAACAGTTGTTTTGTCGTGAAATATTCAAAAATTTATTAGAATTTTTAAATTTATTCCTTGCAGGTCTTTTCTTAACATTATTGTTAAATCCACTTAATAATTCATCTGGTGTTTTAAATCGTTGCATTTTCGCATGATATAATTAATACCAACATTATTAAAATCATCAATAACAAATTCAATCAATTCTTCATAACTAATTATCAAATCATATCATATTAATTATCAAAAAATTTCTAATAATTCCGATAAACATAACTTTAAATAATCCCTTTGAAAAAATTGTATATTAATTTGATCAGTTTTGTAAAATTTTTCATCTTCATTTTCATCTTCGTTTTTTCACCTTCATCACTTAAAATCCGAGAACTTCAATCTGCTCGCGTACCATCTACCTACATCTAAATGCCGTATAGCACATTTATGAATAAGATATGGGTTTCTTAAACTATTTCAATTTTGCTCAAAATTCTCCATTTTTAAACAAAGATTAATTTTATATTTAAATAATAAATGAAAATTTTATAACACATACACTGTTTTGTTTTAAACCAAAAATAATTCAGAACTTTTCGATCTGATTAAGAATTTGCAAAAAAAAAAATTCTTGATCTTAATCTTTCTGGATTCTTATCCCACTTCTGAAATTGTAGTTGGTTATTTTAAAAATTATGGCGAATAAATAAGCAATAATAACAGCACTTAATATTTTTATATTTAATAATTGTAATCAATAATTCACATCAGTTCTGTAGCGCTTAACCAACTCTCTGTATATATTGAATTACAAAACAAAACATGAGAAGAAAAATAATGTTTTGAACAACAGTTTACTACGATCAATAATAATTAAGAATAAATCAATGGGTTACTGAGTTAACATATTACGTTATTCTTAATGCTATTCAGTGCAATATTAAATTTTTCAATTTTTAAAGTTTTTACAATTTTTAAAGTTTTGTTTAAAACAACTATGTTTTTCACTTAAACCTTATGATTGTAGCTTCAATCAATTTGTAGTTTAAATAAAATCAAATAATTTATACAAATCAATTACTGTTGATATAATTCACAAAACAATCTTAAATTTAATGTATTTAATTACAAGTTTCGAGTGTAAACACTCATCTTCGGATTACAAAAATATTCAAGTTGTAGTTTTTTTGTTTTTTTTTGTCTTTCATGACTATGTCGTCCCTTTTCAGTTTGCCGCTAAAGTATCTGTGTATACTGAAATAAACTAATAAGGTTGTAATTTGTGCAACTAGCCCGTCTTAGCCTGTTGACCTGTCTTAACCTCTGAATATTACTTATATATTACCGTTGCTTTTAGAATTCAGATCCATTTTAAGCTATCCATTTTTATGTTCAGCAGCTCACCCTTACTCTGGGAATATTATTAAAATTTCGTTTAAACTAATTCTGTATAATCATACTATTAATGGTTTAATTTTTCCTTAGATAAGGTGACTTTTGGAAGCTGTTTCCGATATTACTGTTGTAACTTTTGAACTTTTATTACAACTAAAAATGAAAAATTAATTAAACCAGGTTCGGGAAATTTCTTATAAATTTAAAATAAAAATTGACAATAACAAAAGAATTATTTAGTGGAATATATAAACTTTAAAAATCTAAATATCAAAAGTTATATAAACTTAATCGAAAATATGTAGGGACTGAAATCTCAAGCTTTGAGATATCAAGACTTCGGCCTGTGTTAAGGATTTTGATATAGTTTTCGGCAAAAATTTTTTATGAGGACATGGTTTTTAGTTTTGGGCAGCGATGTATATCAAACATAACTTTTTGTTAAAGTACATGTATTTTTTATATGTATTACAAAGCTTGATATGTATTACAAAACTAACACGAAACATCAATACGTTGTCGGAAAATTATAACAGATCATAAATTAACATAATTTAGTGAAAAGATTATACAATCAGCAAACTACTCAAAAACCTCTCCATTTAGCGTTTCGAGAAAATATTTCAAAATCACAAACTCATATTTCTTACAAAATACCAAAAATATGGTAAAAACTAATCACTTGAATTTTGCAATTCGAAATAACTTTTCATTTTCTCTAAAATTCCTTCAGAAAAAATTTTTTGTGTTTCGTGTCAGGATTCGAACTCACATTCATCAGAGTCACATGTTCCTATTTTCTAACCAAAAATATAGCAATAAATTGACTTTACGTCAGATACTAAGTTTCGCATTGATTGACAACATCAATAATGACTTTATACTCGTGACTTGGGATGTTGATTAGAATGTTGATTTAGATGTTGACGAAATATTGTCTCATCCTATGAATTCATGCATCGTAACATCTAGAAATTTTAAACAAAAAATCCCAAACAATATAATAACACAGTTAAAATTTTTATAAATGGTAACCAAGTAGTATAGGAATTAACCAATTTTTTTTTTTTTAATTCATAATTAGGCATGTTTAGTGTTAATTATAATAAATTATAAATTAACGTCTCTGAATATCCGAAGATACCATGCCTAACTAGGGATTGGGATTAAGTTTGAATATTTATTCAGTTTCTTTAAGAAACTTATGGACGCTAACTTTGAAATTTTGAGTATTAAAGCTATCAGGGAAAACCCATGAGGGTAAGGCATTCCACAAATGAGAGACTCTGTTGAAAAAATCATGCTGAAAGGCAACAGTTCTGCACTTTTTTATATGAACTGAAAAAGGATGGGCCACAACATTTGCTCTGGTGTTACGCGATAGGTTTGCTAGTTCAAGTAAAATAGATTTGATCTCATTGGAAGTTCGTTCATCCATAACGTACTTATAGAAAATTGTCAGATCAGCAACATTTCGTCTGTGTTGCAAGGAATCAAGCTCATTAGTAAGAGTTGAGTTGCCAATCAGTTTAACAGCTCTACGCTGAACAGAGTCAAGACACTTTAAACTACTAATATATGCGCCACCCCAGATGTGAGAGCAGTACTCCATACAGGGACGTATAAATGATTTATATATTAATAGAAGCTGTTCGCTATTGAAAAATTTACGACATCGTCCCAAAAAGCCCAATTTTTGAACAGCGTTCTTAGCTAGGTTAAAAATATGAGAATTCCATTTCATATTGTTTTCAACTTCTACTCCTAGAAGTCTTACAGATTCTTTCTCCACAAGATCTTTGGAGTCAAACTTTAAAGGAAACGGATTAGGTGCGGACAATCTAGAAAAATGGCAAACCTGTGTTTTACTCGTATTAAATTCAACACTGTTAATAAAACCCCAATCGTTGATTGTCGTTAGATCATCGTTTAAGGAATTTATCAAATTTGATCTACATTTATTAAGCGCTGATGGAGAATGTATATTTGACATTTCATGTGATGCATGAAGTGTGCTATCACCAGCAAAACTGTGAATAGGATTAACAGCTGAATTCAACAAATTGTTAATATAAATAAGAAAAAGAGTTGGTGATAAGGCAGAACCCTGAGGAACGCCTGCATTAGTTGAAAAAATTTCTGATGAGAAACCATCAACATTGACCCGAAATTTTCGTTCCGAAATAAAGTTCTGTACCCAAGTAATAAGTTGGTCGTCCAAACCATAGCAACTTAATTTGCAAATAAGATTGTTGTGCCATACTTTGTCAAATGCTTTAGATATATCAAGAGCAACACCGAAAGTTTCACCATGGTTTTCAAGAGATTTATTCCATACATGAGTGACAAAAGAGAGTAAATCTCCTGTCGCCCTTCCTTTACGGAACTCGTATTGTCTTTCATTAAGCAATTTTGAGGACTCTAAGAAGGTCATTATATTAAAATTAATGTATTTCTCAAAAAATTTTGCAACAACGGACAAAATTGAAATGGGTCTGTAATTAGTTGGATCAGTTTTACTACCCTTTTTTGAAAATTGAAACTGGTTACACAGCTGCCATTTTTCAGATTTCAGGAAAAACGCCTTTCTTATACGACAAATAGAAAATTTTAGTGAGGATCGGTGATAGCTCTTTTGCAAATGTTTGAGGAATAATCGGCGGAATACGATCTGGTCCAGAAGCTTTGTTAGTGTTAATTTGTAAAAGCATTTTCCGAATAATGTTTTTACGAAAAATTATACGCATCATTTTATGAGAAGCTCTAGGAATTGGTTTAGGTAAGAAATTGGATTCTTTTTAGTGTAGAATTTTTAGAGAAATAAAATCCAAGAAGATTAGCTTTTTATTTTGGGTCAATTACAGGCATATCACTATCAATAAGAGGAGGTAGAGAAGACTTACAAAAATTACCTTGGACTGCCTTAACAGTTTTAAAGAAATTGCGTGAACCAGTTGGGTGTTCAGCAAATTTAGACGTTTTTTTTCTATTAAAGAGATTCTTTTCTGTATCTATTAGTCGCCTACAAATATTTCTCTCATTACGGTACTATCTAAGGTTTTCATCAGTTTTGTTTAGATTAAACTTACGAAAAGCCCTTTTCTTAACTTTAATTGCTTTTTTGCATTTATTTGAAAACCAAAGATCAGTCTTTGGGATGGTCAATCTATTAGGAATATATCTGCGCATACCTTCTAGAACAGTTTTAGAAAAATTTAAAGCCGCTATGTTTGGGTCTTGATCAGTAAGACAATTATGTTTCCATGGAAACCATTTGAAAAAAGTCCGTAAACCCTGCCAATCCGCCGCCTTATAGTCCCAAACCAGACGGGGGTGTGCTTTAAAAACTTTAGGAGTTTGGATATTTAATTGAGTGGAGATCAAATTATGATCTGAACCACCCAAAGGATCTGATACTTTAAATTGTACCAAGAAAGGATCATTTGTCAAGAATAAATCAAGTAGGTTACTACTTTGTCCAGGAATCTCCGGTACTCTCGTAGGCTGGTCTATAATTTGTGTATAATTATGATAAACAGCAAAAAGCTCAGCCTGTCTACCTATATCGTTAGTAGTAGAGCTGTGTATGAGCCATTCTTTATTGTGAACGTTAAAGTCACCAAGAACTATAAACTTTGCGTTAGGATACTCAGTCAATCTATCTATTTTTTTCAGATAGATCATGAAACAAGTTGATATTCTCAGGTGAGTTAGGTGGACGATAAAGACCAAAGACAAACAACGTTTGATTAGAACAACAAATTTTAAGTGATACCATATTGTGGTAATGTAAAGCTTTAATTTTATATTTTTTGTTCGATTTTGCTGCTTCGATCAATTTTTTGTTAGACTTATCTTTTTTCTTAATAAAACTTGCATATTCAGTGCAACTCAGAGGCTGATTTCTAAATAGGCCAGCTAGGCTGTAGCCTACGGCGGCAAATTTTCGTAGGCGGTAAATTTTTGTGCGGAAATTTCCAGATTAAATCAATCAAATTCGCAAAATTTCTCATCTCTATACTCGAAACATAGCGGCGGCGTGCTCTACAGTTTTTATTGCATTTTATTTGATTTTAATAAACGTTTGTGTTATTTTCGTATTTTGTATTATATTAATTATTTTTGCCAGATTTGCAATTAAAAGCGTAATTTTAAAGTACTTGTAAATAAGGTGACCTTGAAATTTCAAAAAAAATTCGCCTGTGGCGCGCTTCTTTTGGTCGCTGCGTTCGTATTTGATAATTTTTTAAAATATATTAGGCGGTAATATAAATTAGCCTATAAGCAGCAAATTTGGAAATCCGCCACTGGACTGCAACTCATCTGTAATTGAAATGCATAAATAATTCTGATTTCACCATATCGGTATGAAGCCTTTTGATTTGTTAGTCCATATAATGCCCATCACGCTAAAAATGCATTCAACAAAACAATTAAAATTATTAATTGGCACTGCAAAAACAAATTTGCAAATTTAAAGTAATTCAGGAGCGTTTGTGTTGATTTTAAAATATTCAGTCCACTTTTCTCTGCAATTCATAATAATTCACAATTCATTAATAAGAGAAAAACTTCATTTAGGATACGTATTTCTGAAAACAACTGCATTTAACTATTTATAACCAAAAAGCGTATATTTTTGAATATTTTCAAAAAACGTACGTATAGCGTATGCACAAATATTTTTGATAAAAAAAACGTATTATACGCTCCTAACTAACTAAACTAAATCAAAAATTCAATCTTCTTTCAAACAAAATTCTAAAAATATTTCAAAAATTATAACAAAATCAAAGATTAAAACTTTTTTCAATAATTCTAAAAATATTGGATAAATCATAACAAAATCAAAAATTGTAACTTTTTCCAAAATTATAAAAATTATAATACAACCAAAAATTTTTAATTTTTCAAAAATCTAAAAATATTCAGAAAATTAGAATAAAATCAAAAATTTAAACTTTTTCTAAATTCTAATAATATTCCAAAAATTCTTAAAAATTCAAAAATTCAAACTTTTTCCAAAATTCTAAAAATATTGCAAAAATTATAACAATATCAAAAATTGAAACTTTTTTCAAAATTCCAAAAATTTTAAATTTTTCAAAATTCTAAAAATATTCCAAAAATCAAAAATTGAAGCTTTTTTCAAAATTCTAAAAATATATATATAAAAATTCAAAAATTTTACTTTTTTTACAAAATTCTAAAAATACAGTAATACCCCGTTTAACGTCAAGGATGCGTTCCAAAATTCCTTAACGTTATTCAAATCAACGTTAAACGGGGTATGGGTGTCGTGCAAAACGATGAGATAGGTGCTTAATTGTTAATTTTTTCGTAAATTTTTCTTCCTTTTCAATAATTATTAACTGATTAAGTAGAATATTTCGTGCATTTTGATCTTAAATTCATATATTAAGCAGATTTTCGATTTTGAGTTTTGTAATGTTGCCGTAGAGTTTGAATTAAGTTGTTGTATCGGAGACAAGCAGAGTAAAAACTGCTTAACTTAGTTAATGAAGCTACACAGCGGCGAATTGGCGCATTGAAACCAATGCGACCCATGCATCTGTTCTCCATGTTAGAGGCCGCTTGGAGCGGGCGTCTGTCTTGAATCAAGCGGCTTACTATATGAACGTGCAAAAAGGTTATTATGATGACCTGGAACCGGACCCGTTCACGAAAATATGGGTTGTGCCTTAGGTTAACACCCTAACCCCGGAAAAAAAATTTGTTAAATTTGGAAATCAGAAAGAGAATAACAAACCTGGACAAAAATACAGAATTTAACCTAGACGACAAAAAAGACGGACGGAATCGGAACGTGCGAACTTGAGCGCTGCTGATGCTCTAATAAGTCGAAACAGAGCCTAAATGGTATGGGATGGATATCATTGCTCTGCAAGAAACAGCCAAAAATAGAAAGATTAGATTTTAAGAAGGCCAGAAATATTAGTAAATACAGAATAGACTTGGACAAAGACGCGTTTATCCAGAAGAAAGCAAAGAAATTCGCCAAGCACCCATCTGGCTCATTGAATCAGGCAGTTAAATCAGTCCAGAGCAATTTTACTTCCAACCTTGGTTCTGAATGACATTCCCGTCAGCGACTCAAAAGAGAAGGCGGATCTTTTGGGTTGTTTTTTCGCAGAAAACTCAAACATAGTTGAACCTCCCCATTCTCCCACGCTCATTTCCCCAGTCGTAACGAAAATGAAACCAATTATTTTTCGTTGCAATATTGTACGAAAAATGCTTCTTTCTATCAATATCAACAAATCTGCTGGCCCCGACGGCATTCCACCCCTCATTCTTAAAAACTATGCTAGACAACTAGACCCATTTTTAACAAAAATTTTCTATTTATTTTATAAAACCGGAATATTTCCCGATTCTTGGAAGCTGGAAAGCGTGCAACCCATATCAAAGAAATGCAGTAAGATAGATCCTAACAATTATAGACCAATCGCAATTCTGTCGGTTTTGGCTAAAACATTTGAAAAATATAATAAAAATAGGTTAACTATAATCTATTAGATTATTTGGAAATGTCGCGAATTATTAATGATAAGCAGTATGGTTTTCGTAGAAGTCATGCAACAGGTGATTTGTTAGCCTACGTATCCCATCTCTGGAACAAATCGCTGGAAAACTATGGTGAAACATTCAGTATTTCACTTGACATTTCTAAAGCATTTGATAAAGTGTGGCATAAAAATCTCATTGCTAAATTAAGATCTTATGGCATAGACCATCTTACTGTCTCATGGATTTATAGTTTTCTTACAGGTCGCCAATTTCATGTTAATTTAGATGGTATCACATCACCCAATCCGTTTTGCTGACGACAGCACATTGCATGCATCACATGCATCTCCGAAATTTTAATCTCATACTGCAGTTACCACTGATAGAGAGCTGCTAATTGATTCTATCAATAAAGACCTGGATCGTATAATGGAATGGGATGATCGTAATCTTGTTTCATTTAATTCAACCAAAACTAAATTTAGCCGTCTTTCACGAGTAGAGCGACATAAAAATTTCCATATTAAGATAAGCCATGAGCAATTGCGTGAGGTTGAATCAGTTAGACTTTTTGGAGTGGATATTCAAAATAACCTGAAATGGAATAAACATATGTTCAACCTAGCTAAATCTGCAATGCAAAAATTAGGATTCTTAAATCGATGTAAAAAGTATTTCAATCCCGATCAAATTTGGCCAATCTTCAAGTCCTTTATTCGTCCATGTATGGAATACTGCTTTCATGTTTGGGGAGGTGCTTGTCAGTCAACAATAAAATGTCTAGATTCTGTACAGAGAAAAGCAATACGGTTAATTGGTAATAGCAAACTAACGGACCAGCTTGATTCGCTCCAGCACCGAAGAAATGGGGCTGAATTGTCAATCTACAATAAATACTTTAGCGAGTTCTCCTCTAAGGAAATTCAAAATATCCTTCCACCATGTGCTCAGTATATTCGACAAACAAGAGCTGCCGAGTTATCTCATCCATTTGTTGTACAAATACTTCGTTGTAGAACTGTGTACTTCCAGAACGACTATTTTAATAGAGTGGCCAAATTGTGGAACTCAATGCCCTCCTCTGTATTTTCCGATTAATTTTCCCCTCAGGCATTTAAAGAAAATGTACATCGTCATTTACAACAATTGGTATAGATGTCCCTATATCCTATATCGTTCCTTCCTTTTTCCTCATCTCCTTCCTTTATATCTGACATGGTATCTTCGGATATTCAAAGAGTCTGAATAATGAATATTTCATATTTTGTGTGCTAAACATGTCTAACTTATTGATAAAAAAAAATAGGAATACAAGATTTGGGTAATCACTCTTTGTACTGTAAGGGTCATTCTACTCGATTTCTCGATTTAAGGGATTTTTGTTATTGATCCAAATATTAAATAATCTACGTTTGTTTCTAAAGACCAATTTGGCTGCCTTATAGGAAATAAATATTTTTGTTGGGATTTCATTATTGAGAAGAAAACGAATTTATTGATACCGAGTTGAATGGTTTCAATAAAGTTTTGGGCAGAAAAATTTACATCGTCAGTATAAAAACAATGACGAATTTTGTTTTAAATAATAGACGAAACTATTACAAGAGTAGAGAAACTTATAAAAATGTAAAACTATTAATTTTTCTTGTTTTGTAAAACTTTTCAAATTCGCTGATTAACTTAATCAATTAAAATTAAAAATGTTGATTAAATTCAAAAGAATATATAATTTAAGAGAATATTTTGTTTGTTTCACGACAGTTCGAAAAAAAAAAATTCATTTTCATTTTTTAAAATTTTCAAAAAAAAAATGTAAATTTGGAATAACGTTAAAGTGAATCAACGTTAAACGGGGTAACGTTATACGAGGTCTGACTGTATTGCAAAAATTATAATAAAATCAAAAATTAAAACTGTTTTCAAAATTCCAAAAATATTCCAAAAATTAGAATAAAATCAAATATCTAAACTTTTTCTATATTTCAATAATATTCCAAAAATTCTTAAAAATTCAAACCTTTTCCAAAATTCTAAAAATATTGCAAAAATTATTACAAAATCAAAAATACAAACTTTTTTCAAAATTCCAAAAATATTTCAAAAACTATACAAATTCAAAATTTTCCATGTCCAATTTCATTTTCAATAACATTTACGTCATAAAAACAGCAAAATTATTTTTTCCAAAAAATAGGCTAAAAAATAAATGAAACCATTTTTTGACACAATTAACATTATTTTTTTGACAAACTTATAACGCCATAATTCTCTATAATAATAATAAAATTTCAAGTCATACAAATAATTAGTTTTATGTTTTTCCAAAAAATTAGGTAAAAAAATAAATAAAAATCATTCTTTTGACACACTTGACAAACTTATAATGCAATAATATAGTTTTTGATCTCACATACCAATCCTTACCTTTAAGATTTCTCCAAATTTAATGTTCCTACTCGTAATCACTTAAAATGAACGTATTTTAAGCCAAAAAAATGAAAATGTGCTATTTTTGACACACATAATGATTTTTTTGACACACTTTCGGTACAGTTATCGAACACTGCGTCCTTTCGGACTTGCCCCTTGAGTATATTTATCTTTAGAAAAAAAAATTTGAAATCCCTCCCGTTTTCTAGATTTCGTAGGTAAAGACGGACGGCCGGACGGCCGAACGGCCGGCAGACAGGCATACATTTTTTTTGCTTTTTTAGAATCAGTAGGTCCTAAAACGTCGAGAAATGCCCAAAAAAGTGGGGGTAAGAATTTCATTTTTGGCTCATAAATGTAATACTTAGGTCTTTCAGACCGAAGTAATATGTTATTACACACACAAACTTAATAATTTGTCTGAATTAATTGCTTACCTGGAATTGCCTGAGCTGTTGATGGTGTTATTTTTTTGATTTAAGAAAAACGTGTCATCTTGTTACGATTGAGTGTTTGCAAATCCATGTACGGATTTGCAATGATCTTTTAATGAATTTTTTTCTATTCATTAGCAGGGTTTCTCATTGATTTGCATAAAAATTATAAAAGAAGAATAAAAATATATTAGAATTAATTTTGTAAATTAGTTAAGAAGTTGTTATGGTGGACCGAGATTTTATTCCACCTATTGTTGGACTCTTTAACTATTAAAAAAACATCCATCTATCGGATAAAAATGTGCTGAATATTCGAATTTTTGATATGCTAGAATATCTCTTCTTCTAGATTGAAAGAAGAGACAAGGCCTACAGTGGGATGTATATAAATCTCGGTCGACCATATAGAGCACGAGCCCGCGACGGCCAGACCTTCGTTATTTTATAAAAGCTGAAAGTTTTTATGTGCATACCTCCTACTCCGGTAGGAGCAATTAGCGACATATGAAGTTTGGATCATGGTGGCTTTGGCAGGGAGCAGGTAACAGAGGGGCCTCCAAAGTTTCGTGAAAGTATAAAAGGCAATTTTTTTATATATTCTTAGGATAGATAGTATTAGAAATCACGTCACCAATTGCCAGACACTTACTATCGCGGTAACCCCCTCCCAGGCACCCTCAAACTTAAACAAATTGATAAAGTTGAAGGGTGTCTGGCAGGGGGTTGCCACGATAATAAGTGCCTGGCAAAGGGGGACGTGACTTGTAATACTATCCCGAAGAATATATAAAAAATTACTTTTTATACTTTCACGAAACTTAGGAGGCCCCTCTGTTACTTGCTCCCTGCCAAAGCCACCATGATACAAACTTCATATGTCGCTAATCGTTCCTACCTGAGTAGGGGGTAAGCGCAGATAAACTTTCAGCTTTTATAAAATAACGAAGGTCTGGCCGTCGCGGGCTCTTAGTCTAATAGCAACAGGAATCTTTTTGATTTTAGAGTTGTGGCTTGTGATATTGATAAATGAAAACAAAAATTCTTATTTTTATTGTGTAGTAATGTAAAAAGAAATCTAATAAAATTTAATATTAGTGTTGTTTGAAGTTTTTATTAAATAGAAAATGTTTATCTGGAACCAAAAAAATTAAGTGTTATTGATCGGATTTGAAAGGATTTCAAAATCATTGTCATAGCCGCCATCAAGAGATACAAGCTAAGCATAACAAAAAAAATTATTAAAGGGAAGGTAATATTACAAAAGGCAAATTAATTAATTCAACATAACTTTTTTAATACTACTACTATGGAAGAGTTTTTTTGATTGATGATCATTACTCATCATTGTTGTCATTATAAATACTTTTTCCTGATATACATTAATTTATTCGACGTACATTTGTATATTGTTGCCGTTTTGAAAGTTGTTATTGATGAGAGTTACCATCACTCGACATTGTTGTCATTATCAATGCTATTATGCTTGGTATAAATTGATTGATTCAGCATAAGCTTATGTGTTGTTACTGTTACAAAAATAGTTATTCATGATCATTATCGTTATTGTCATTAATGCTGAGGTTTGGAATGAAATAACTGATTCAACATAGTCCTACGTATTGATGCTGTTGTCACATTCATCATTCTACATTCATAATTGATAATATTATTAATGCTGATGCCAGGAATGAATTAATTGTGTATGCTGAAGGTGTACCAACTATAACAAGGTTGTGGGTGAGTTGCTTTCTAAAATCCAGATATTTTGTGAGTCTCTTTTAAGTTCAATTAATTTTATTTTTGTATTTGTTAACTTTTAGTATAAAATAATTAAATCTAGTATAAACATGATTTCCATGTTTGTCTAAATAAATATTTAGTCATCAAGGCGTGAGAGTGATTTCGTTCTGTCCCCCGATGGCAGTTCCCATAAATATTAAAAATGTCTTACAGAAAAAAAAATTTTTATCTCACACAATTTCTTTGTTGGCACCAGGCTTAGTTTATTTATAAAACCTTGGAATACTGAAGCTATCCCGTGATAGCCAGGTGTGCGAAGCCAGTGTAAAGAGTGCAAAAAAGTGTAAAGCCTAGGCTGATTACTGGACAGGGCTCTCAAGTATGGGATTTCGGTTGATGGTCATGATAGTCAATATTTATATTCCTTTTATTACAATAGAACCTAGCTTAGAATAATATATCTCATTCGCTTGTATCTATTGTTTGACTCATTTGTGCATACTTACTAGCTTTGTACTGCTGCTTGGGTGTTGTTGTCGTGCTAGACCCGGTTCTTCTCAACTGGGGAACTTTTACTGCGAGACATGTGAGGTTACACAAATCTTAATACAGTGGACCAACAAACCTCTTGCTTCATCGGCCAAGAATATGGACGCAAGTGAAATTAAACAACGCGATACATTAAATGAATGTCCTTTATTATCATTAAAAATACAACATATATCATTTTCAAAATTTTGCATCATGGTTGTACAACGTCTACAATTTTCAAAATCTTTCATCGTGTTACTCAACATCTTATAATGTGCTGATCGTCTGGTTGTCTTGGGAAAAGCATTCAACTCACAACTCGTAGGGCTTGAAATAGGTACCATAAGAATTGCAATCATCTTTTCTTCAATAAAGCTTCTTGCTTATCAATTTATTTCTTCGCAATTCAGTTTATTAAACTGTCTGTAATGCTCGCAATTTGGTTCTGTCCAGCATGTGATGCTGGTAGGTTCTAACTTAGAACAATTTGGGTCTGTGTAGGGTGGATTAACTGGAATCTAAAGCTCGACAGATCAGACACCTAGACCGGGTGCATTATAAGCAGAGATAAGGTCTTTGTTAATTCATCCTATACATCCCATCCTTGAACTACCAACCTTTATGTTGTGAAATATCATAATTTCAATTCGACAAATCACAATGTACATACATTAAATCGGACGAGGCGCACTGCAATTTTAAAAATTTGTTATCAAACGTAAATAAAGAAACAATGAAATGATGACGCCCATTGCAATTTAAAAATATCATGTTAAACGTATGACTTTTGTATGATCATATGACTTTTTCCTTTGTAACTTTTTTTTTCTCTTACATATTTCAATAAGAAAAAATGAAATAGGAATATTGGATTTCTTCTCTTCCAATTGTTTTTCTATTAAAATGCTTCACAACTTCAGCAGAAACTAGTTTTTTCATTTTGATAGATAACGAAAGAGACATAATGACAATGAATCATCTGTTCACTTTGTTTATTCCTAAGACTAGAACATTATTAATACTAGGTAGCATATTGCTTAATTTTCGGTCAGTTGAATTTTGATATTAAATCAAAAAAATTGAATTTAAATTCAGTTCATGTTTAATAATTGATTAAACTAGTTGTTGTTTGATGTCAAATCAAAATTTAATAATAAAAAAATTGGTATTTTTGAAAGTTATTGTTTGATATTAAATCAAAAATAGAAATTAAAATTAAGTTAGCTTTTGAATTCAAACCAAAAAGTTTTATATTTTTGTAAGTTAGTTTTGGATTTTCAATCGAAAAATTAATAAAAATTAGATTCTGTTAGTGCTTAATTTTAAATTAAAAATGATTAAAAACTAAAATCAGTTGATGTTTGATTGTTAAAATCGAAAAATGAATAAAAATAAAATAATCAAATTTATGGAATAAAAATATGTTAAACTTTAATTTAATTTGCAAGTGTTTTTATTTTTATCAAGCTTATTCCACATTAAATTGAAATAAATAAATTGGACTAAACTACGTCAGCTTTTTTTTTTGTGAAGTGTAGAAAATATTGGGCTTGAAGAAATTAAATGAAAACAGAAAATGTCAAACTTTTTATGATAGCCGGAAGAATTTTTGGACATGCAATTAAATATGCTTGCATGGCACATTGTGGTGATATAATAATAGCAAAACTACCAACAATTCCAATAGTGCATATATGCAAAAGAGTTGTGGGCTTACCGGGTGATAAAATTATAGTTCGAACATCAGTTAATTGTAATCCAATTTCAAGTAGTCATAAACATAATTCAAAAATTGGATACAATTATGAAGACGATGGAAACAATTTCGATGAATCCACGTATCTAGACAATTTTGGGGAAACATAAAACAAAAATTAGAAGGAAAACAAGCGACATATAAGAACGAAAGTTGCTTGAAACATTGAAGTCAACAATCAGCTATAAAATTAAGGTAAGATTTAATTTGTCTATTTTATTGTTATAAAATTTTTGAATTTTTATTGATTATATTATAAGACCATCATGGTCTTATAAGCTAGTAATTTTATTTAGAGATTTTTCCTTGGTGGAGTCTGGTATTTTAGTACAGTCCCAGTACATTAAAATACCCCTCATAATTTACTTCTCTTTTGCGAAGAAGTTCATAGCGGTTCAATACTGACTGTCAGGTATTTCATTTGTTCTGTATATATCTTTATGCTTTAAATTCTCCTTTCTAAAATTTTAGTTTTCATCAAACCAGCTTTCTGATACATTAACATCGCTTTTAACCTTTACAATCACCTCCCTGTAAGAGTTTTTTTTAATCAGTACGACTACATCATCAGCGTAAGCCTCTAAGAGATAACTGCAGAGTTCTGTGTTATTTCAAAGCTGTCGAATAAAATATTCCATAAAATCTGACTAAAGTGGTTGAATCTGTTAGATTGAAAAATAATTGTTAGTAACAACGTGGAACCGAATTGGGTTTGGTAATATGACGAAAATTTTCTGTGGTAGCCACATACATTAAAATGTGTGCCTTTTAAACACAAATAAGAATATTAAAAATGGGACATTTAGCGTTTGGAGTTCCTTTTAATCTTCAAAGGATAAAAAGCCTCTTCAAATAAATTTACCAACAAAAACTTTATTCATATAGCATTAAAACTCCATTATACTTGAACAATTTCCTTAACTTTAATACTATTAAATTCTCTTAATAGATTGATTAATGTTCCAACAACAATTTAACTTTTATTTATTTGTTTCCGTTTTTGTATTTTTAGTTTTTAAGAACAAAGTTTATCCATGTTAAATTTGTTTGTATGTAGGTCAAGATGTTAATGGAATTGATATATAAGGTTCAATCAACAAAATAAAACAACAAAAAAAAAAACAAAAGAAAAACTTTTCCAACAAGTTTGTCGTTACAATTTGTCAATATTGATTTTATTGAACATCAATATTTTCCAGTAAATTTCTTATCATGACATGCGGTCAAAAGTTTTTTGTTTTATTTAGTATAATAAATTTTGTATAAAAATGCTTCTAATGTTGATTAAAATGTATAGAAAAAGTTAAAGGAATTTATTTCTTCATTGAATATTAGAGAGAATAAGTTAGATTCGTAAATTTATAAGTTGAAAACACAAAAAACCACTGAATTTTACTTTGGAAGTTGATTATTTTTAATAGTTACAAAAATAAGTAAGGGATAAACAAATAAATTGCCGTTAGCGTTAATTTTTTACATGTCTAACATACAAAATTTTTTGAGACAACATTCAACACCTAAAATAACGATAATTTTTTTACTATTACAACAACAAAATAAGTAGGAGTCATATATTTTGTCCCTAAGGTTAAGGTAACATATAAACCAGCGAATTTTCGATCCGAAAAATACGTACAATAGTGTGGTCTTAGTAATATACAATTGGTACGTGACTTTGAATTAAAAAATAATTGCTTAAGAAATATATTCCGATTTATAATAAACATATTTTTTATTGGTTTTGAATTTGGTTCAATTGACAATATCAAACCTCAGTTCTTGTACTAGTTATTGTTGATGGGTAGTGACATGAAAAATTAAAATAAATTCTATCCCAAAATTAGGTTCGGTGTATATTTTTTGCAATCAAGGCCGATTAGACCTGGTGGTATAACGGCCATCATGTTTTTATACATTGGATTCAGACAAATGAGTTTTCTCACGCCAATACCTAAAATATTTACGTCAATTCTCAATAATTCTCGACTTTCAGGGTTTAATAAAACAGCTAGCACAGTTCGCATAATAAAAGTCAAATTCAATATTTATACACAATTTTATCAAAACAGTATCAAAAGTCTTCGACATATAGTCCTACACCACTTTCCTAAACCACATCCTAATCTACCCTATAAAAAATGTTAAAAAACAGTAGTAAAACTAGTAATAACAATCTTGTGTTTTTCATAAATCTCAAATAAATCTAAATATATACTTAATGCTCCAGTTTAACAAAACTATAGTATCACGACGTTTATAAACATATTGATCGCCCTTCAACGGAAGCAAATAAATTATTAATACACAACAACATCACCTACCAGAAAATATATCCAATTCCTAACTCTTCAATTTTCAGCATTGTATTATTGTAAGACTAAGAAGAATGAAAAGAAAATCCAAAGAAATATTTCTGAATACTAAATTATTTAAATAAATAAAATAAAATAGTGCAAACAAATTCAAATGAAACACAGTTAAAAGTTTCAAGTTTCTTTTTTTGTTTCCTTATTCTTTTTATTCTTTTATTTTTGATCCTGCTTGCTTCTTATGTTCTTACAAACAAACAGAACAAATAATTCGCATTTTTAGATTCATACAATTTTTATTCTCAGCAATTTTTTTGTTTACTTATTTATTTTTGTTTCTTATTTGTACTTTTTAGAAACAAATAAAAAAAGCTTACAAAATAAAGAAATGAAAAACGAAGAATATAGTAGAACAAAAAATAAAAGAAAATACTGAATTACTTATTTTTCCATATATATAACTAAAACTTTTATTTTATATACACAAGATAAATAAAAAGTATAAAATTTTCTAGAATTAAAAGTTATATTTATTGAAAAATGTCAGTTCACCATGAAAGGATGAGAGTTTGGAAAGATACACAACTCAATGGAAGTATTTAAATACAATATGCCCCGAGAATAATTTTTTCTATTTCTGGAAATATCTTTTTATTAATCCATTTAAATATTGTGATTCCTAGTTATTACATTTAAGTTTCTACTTTTTTAAAAAAATTTTCTCCGAACAATTTATGAAAATAAAACTAATATAAAATTTGTTGTGTGGGAGGAAAAATATGTATGTAGGAATAAAGTAATAAGAAACGTATGTAATTGTTCGTTCGTTAATTAAAATAAAAAAGTGCTTTTTTCTATTTTATTAACAAATGGAAACAGTCATGGGAAATCATTCTTGAACAAAATATGAGGATAAATAAGAGAAAAATTTAAATTGAAATAAACAAAACAATTTAAAGAAAGATATGACCACTAGTACCAGAACAAGCCAAGGTTGTAAAAGGATTACATTTCTACAACCGAAGCCAGTCATAGTGGCAGTAAAGGAGATGTTACCAGTTCAACTTCGGCATTAAACTGATGATAGGCACACCATTATCAACAAATCTTCAGACAGATTCTGTAGTCGATCCAGTAAGAAAGGGTTCATATTATAAATAAAAAAGGCTTGCAGTGGAATGACTATTAACATATGACAAATTAAAATTAAAATTGAGCCAGAAAGACCATGGTGTAGGAACGCGTATTCAAAACGTTCAAAGCTGCTATCTCCTCTAACTGGGATGCTATCTCCTCTAACTGGGAAGACAACGTAAACGCTTGACAGCAGCCTAACCTATTAAAAACGAAAAGGTGTTAATCATTTTGAAAGAACATCACCAGTGAATGCTAGTTATAATAAACCTGGCCAAGATCGACTTAAATCGATTTGTATTATACAACATTCCAAAGCAAATACGATCACAAATCCAGTTTATATCCAAAATTAATAGATTGTTATCACGAGAAAACAAACATCTTGTTCGAGGTTTTCCTACGATAAAATAACGGATAAACTGATATAAATTTGACGGTGAAAGATTCAAGAAAAACCATAGATAGATGGCAGATGTCAGGAGGCTATATTTATGTTGGAGAACAGTTGTAGTGACTGAATTTGTAAGTTAACCGTTTTTAGTTGCAACAGATATAGAAGGTGATAGAAATAGACGAGAAGATTTATTGTTGCCATCACAACTTATCTTTTGTTTGTAAGATTCATTTTAATCGGGGAAAAAAGTTGTAGAAATAAAATTTTTAAACCTAAACGCTAAAGATCATTCTTGTCAAAAAAGTTGGAAAAAGTGATTACCAAGCATAAATGAAACACCTTTCCATGAACACCGTTTGAAAAAAAAGCATGAAATTTGCATTATTTGTGCATGATAATCCACGTGTCAAATATTTTGCATAAAAAATGTTATGCACATGATGTGCATTATTCCATGCACAAATTTCATACTTATGTATTACGAATAATAAAAACGAAGCGAAACTTAACTAGTTTAATCAAAATAACACTAAACTAAAGAATGAAAAAGAATTTCTAAATTTTATAAAATGCTTGGTGAAATGAAAACTGGTGAGATAATATGACTTTCGTAATATTAAATTGAAGAATTGTATCTAACTTTAATCTAAAAATATGTGCAAAAGAGTTTGTGAAAACAATGAAAACAAATACAAAAAACAAACGGACACGAATTAATTTTAGTGATTCCAAAAAATTATTGTTTTTTTTTTAATTTTTGTTTGCATTGTTTCATGTCGGTTTACTTATGCTTAAATTTGTCTTCCTATAATATTAAGAAATTGTTGAAATTAGTATTATTTTTTCAATGTTAGTCAAATTTTTAAATTTTTTCGGCTCTGATCTTTTTTTTCAATTAAGAATGGCAAAAACACATAAACAAACAAATGGCAAAAATACACAAATTCATTTTCAATTAACAACTTAATAATACGACCACTTTCTAGTCTACAAACGATTCATAATGTACCAGAATAATGTAAAGAACACTGGTCCGGTTAGTATGAATACCAACAGCAGACCATCGGAGTTCTGCGCGCCTAGTGAGATTTTATTCCGATGAGCGACAGTCATGTGGAAACGAGAATCAGCGTCCCCCAATCCAGCACAATAAAAAAACTTAGAAGACCATGATGGTTTTATACCAATTCAAAAATAAAATTCAAAGAATTTAATAAAAAAATTAATAGACAAAAACTTAACTGAAGACAGTTGATGGTGGACCTCTGACGATAATGCGCAAGTCATTGTATGTCGCACCCGTTATTATATTCAAAATTATACATCCGACCCAATTATATCCAACATAGAAAGGCGACGTACGCACTCATATGTCGCACCCGTTAATATATCCAAAATTATATATATCCAACCCAATTATATCCAATGTAGAAGGGCGACTTTAAAAAAGCAAAAAAAAAATGTATGTCACAACCGACGAAATCTAGAACACAACTGAAGGGATTCGAAAAATTTTGAATTCTAAATATAGGTACACTCAATGGTAAGAGCCGAAGGACGATGTGTTCGATAACTGTACCGGAAGTGTGTCAAAAAAATCGTCAAGTGTGTCAAAACAAGGAAATATGCATATTTTTTGCTTAAAAATGTTCATTTTAAGTGATAATGAGTAGGACCAAGGAATGTGGAGAAATGTGGATGGTCGGGATTGGTATGTGAGATCAAAAACTAGATTATTGCATTAGAAGTTTGTCAAAAAAATGTGGTCAAGTGTATCAAAAGAAAGATTTTTATTCATTTTTTTACCTAATTTTTTGGAAAAAAATAAATTAATTATTTGTTTGAAATGAAATTTTATTATTATTATAGAAAATTATGGCATTATAATCTTGTCAAAAAAATGTTATCAAGTGTGTCAAAAGAAAGATTTTTATTTTTTGTTTTACCCAATTTTTTGGATAAAAATAAAATTAATTATTTGTTGGAAATGAAATTTTATTATTATTATTGAGAATTATGGCATTATAAGTTTGTCAAAAAATTAATGTCAAGTGCGTCAAAAAACGGTTTCATTTATTTTTTTAGCCAATTTTTTGGAAAAAAAATGTATTTATTTTATGACGTAAATGTAATTGGAAATGAAATTGGACATGGAAATTTTTGAATTTGTTATAGTTTTTGAAATATTTTTGGAATTTTGAAAAATGCTTGTATTTTTGATTTTGTAATAATTTTTGCAATATTTTTAGAATTTCGGAAAAAGTTTTAATTTTTAATTTTGTAAGAGTTTTTGGATTATTTTTAGAATTTTGAAAAATTTTCAGTTTTTGATTTTATAATAATTTTTGGAATTTTGAAAAAAATTTGTATTTTTGATTTTGTAATAATTTTTGCAATATTTTTCGAATTTTGGAAAAAGTTTGAATTTATAAGAATTATTGGAATATTATTGGAATTTAGAAAAAGTTTAAATATTTGATTTTATTCTAATTTTTGGAATTCTGAAAAAGTTTCAATTTTTGATTTTGTTATAATTTTTGCAATATTTTTAGAATTTTGAAAAAACAGAGCTTTTGAATTTTATATATATTTTTAGAATTTTAAAAAACAATTCAATTTTTGATTATGAAAGAATTTTTGGAATATTTTTAGAATTTTGAAAAATTTTAAATTTTATTATAATTTTTGTTATTTTGAAAAAGTTTGAATTTTTGATTTTGTAATAATTTTTGCAATATTTTTAGAATATTGGAAAAGTTTGAATTTTGAAGTATTTGGGAATATTATTGGAATTTAGAAACAGTTTAAATATTTGATTTTATTCTAAGTTTTGGAATCTGTTTGGAATTTTGAAAAAAGTTTGATTTTATTTTATTTTTACAATATTTTTGGAATTTCGAAAGAAATATGAATTTATGATTTTGTAATATTTTCTCGAAACGCTAAATGGAGAGGTTTTTGAGTTTGCTGAGTGTATCATCTTTTCACTAAATTATGTTAAATTATGATCTGTTATTATTTTCCGGCAACGTATTACTTCGGTCTGAAAGACCTAAGTATTACATTCATGAGCTCAAAGTGAAATTCTTACCCCCAATTTTTTTGGCATTTCTCGACGTTTTAGGACCTACTGATTCTAAAAAAGCAAAAAAAAATGTATATCTGTCTGTCGGCCGGCCGGCCGTCCGTCCGTCACAACCGACGAAATCTAGAAAACGGCTGGGCGGATTTGAAAAAAATTTTTTTTTTCTAAAAATAGGTTTACTCAATGTGAAGAACCGAAAGGACAATGTGTTCGATAACTGTACCGGAAGTATGTCCAAAAATCGTCAAGTGTGTCAAAACAAGGAAATTCGCATATTTTTTGATTAAAAAACTTTCATTTTAAGTGATTACGAGTAGGAACATTGAATTTGGAGAAATCTTGATGGATGGGATTGGTTTGTGAGACCAAAATCTAGATTATTGCAGTTTGTCAAAAAAACGTTGTCAAGTGTGTCAAAAGAAAGATTTTTATTTATTGTTTTTCCCAATTTTTTGGAAAAAAATTAAATTAAAATTTTGTTTGAACTAAAATTTTATTATTATTATGGAGAATTACGGCATTATAAGTTTGTCAAAAAAATGTTGTCAAGTGTGTCAAAAGAAAAATTTAATTCATATTTTCACCCAATTTTTTACAAAAATAAAATTAATAATTTTTATGACATGAAAATTTTATTATTATTATAGAGAATTATGGCATTATAAATTTGTCAAAAACATAATGTCAAGCGTGTCAAAAAATGATTTCATTTATGACGTAAATATAATTGAAAATGAAATTGGATATGGAAATTAATTAATTTGTTATAGTTTTTGAAATATTTTTGGGAATTTTGAAAAAAGTTTGTATTTTTGATTTTGTAATAGTTTTTGCAATATTTTTAGAATTTTGGAAAAAGTTTTAATTTTTGATTTTGTAAGAACATTTAGAAAATTTTTGGAATTTTGAAAAATTTGAAATTTTTGATTTTATTATAATTTTTGGAATTTTGATAAAATTTTTAATTTTTGATTTTGTAATAATTTTTGGCATATGTTTAGAATTTTGCAAAAGTTTGATTTTGTTATAATTTTTACAATATTTTTGGGATTTCAAAAGAAATATATGAATTTGTGATTTTGAAGTTTGCTGATTGTATAATCTTTTCACTAAATTATGTTAATTTATGGTCTGTTATAATTTTCCAACCACGTATTAATGTTTCATGTTAGTTTTGTAATACATATCTAAATAGAGATAAAAAATACATTCACTTTAACAAAAAGTTATGTTTGATATACTTCGCTGCCCAAAACTAAAAACCATGTCCTCATAAAAGTTTTTTGCCGAAAATTATATCAAAATCCTTAACCCAGACCGAAGTCTTGATATCTCGCTGTGTCTAGCTGTGAGATTTCAGCCTCTCTATATTTTATTTTTCAATTACCGAACACTTTTCTTTAAAAAAAATTAGAAATCGAATTTGTATTATCTTTTAAATATAATTTATGACTCGATAATAAGATGTTTTATGTTAAAAAAATGGCTGATCAAATTATTTCCAAAATAAATCACTATCTAATAATCTTGTTCTAATTTTAAGCGCGGACTAACATTATTTTTGCAAAATGCAACCATAAATAGTATTTTTTTCTAAAATAAACGAAAGATAAGAGGTTGATTGCAATACATTCATTGCATTTGTTATACACAATACGTTTATATTAAAAAACCATTTACGAATCCACAGTTTACTCCATCTACCATACAAACATCTTTTTGTTGGTTTTTAACACGTAAAACGTGCACAGAATTTATGAACACCCTTTTCTTCATTTAAGAATACAAGCAAAAAGAACTGCAGATGTTCATGTATTGCAATAATTCATTTCTTTCTCTGTTTTTTTTTATAATATGGAGGGAGAAATTTAAACGAAAGCAATTTTTTTGTTTCATTTTTATATTAACAAGGAAGATAAACAAAATTCGATGGAATGCAAATATATAATCAAAAACTATTATAACCTTGATGTTTCGAATGGATCAAAGAAAATATCAGGTGTACCGATGATTATTAATAGAAATGTTGATATTTAGAGTTTTCAGTTTTCATATTTGCATCTCTTTTGTTTTGTTAAATATATCAAAACAAATAAACACAATAATATTATCTAGGTATGGAAGATGCGAATACATAACAACGAATTTAGAAAATCATATGTTGGAAGAGGTGATCAATAGGTTTTATGTATGGTGATCTGTTGTAAAAATGTAAAATTACAATAATGCAAGACATGTAGTTTGTTAGCTCAAGGATGGAAAATATAAACTGTGTTAAGTTAGTCTTTGCTGTTAGTGCAACTTTTTTGGTTGTTTGAACTGTCAAGCCCTAGATTCCAGTTAACACGCTTATACAGAACTAAATTGTTCTGAATTAAATTTTACAAACGATACATGTTGAGCAGTACCAAATTGTGGGCATAACACCAGAGTGCGCGCGTTCGGATAACGGATAACGACAAAATGAGTAGAAGAGACTCTCAGGACCCCAAAATGCTGAGGAAGCCAAGATCATTACCAATTCCAGTACTACGTTTATGAGTCACTCACCCCAAGATTGTAGCGGACCCAACTGCTCTTCACCTCCTTCACACCTAGCCTATCATCATGCGTATTTTGATTTAGTACAAATAAATGAGTGGGTTGCGCCAATTGTAACGTCGATTGTTGAAGAATAATCATAAACAAGTTTTAATTCAGTGTAATTGTTACGCCGAATGTAAAGACAATAGTTGAACAACAATCATAAAAATAATATTAACTCAGTGTAGTCATGAATAAAACAACCCAATATTCAAGATCCCATCCTCGTTCGTGTTTGTCGGTTGTACTGCACATGGGAGGATGTTTTAGATTTCTCTAAAAGATGAATCGTAGAAGTTGTATTTATAATAGATTGACAGTTTGGCAACATTTCTTTGGTGTTGGAGTGGATCAAGTACATCAGTTAACGCATGATATCAATCAACCGTATTGCCTTTCTCTGCACAGAGTCTAGGCATTTTATTGTGGAACGACAGGCACCTCAAACATGAAAACAATACTCCCAACATGGGCGGATAAATGACTTATAAATATAAAAAAGTTGCTCAGATTTAAAAATATTCTTTCATCGGCTCAAGAATCCTAATTTTTGTATTGCAGTTTTTGCTAGACTAAACACAAGTTTGTTCCATTTCATATTACTTTCAATGATAACTGCGAGAAGTTTAATCGATTTAACCTCATGTAATACCTCGTGGTTTTTCATAATGGGGCAGTCTTTATGTCGTTCCATCCGTGAAAGTCTACATAGCTTGGTTTTGGCAGGGTTAAACTCAACAAGATTGGTATCTGGGAGACCTCCACCTCCAAATATTCCATTAGGTTGTAGTTAACATATTTTTCAAATAGCAAGAAAAATAGAAAATTGTGGTCAGAATTGAAGCTAATTGTCTAGCAAAGTTTTTTAGAGTAATGGGTGGAATACCACCAGGGCCAACAGATTTGTTGATATTGAGGGGTAAAAACATTTTACGTATGGTATTACTCTGAAAAATAGTTGGATTCATTTTGGTTTCAGCTGGGGGAATAAGTGTATGAGAATGAAGAGGTTCAGTTATTGTAGAGTTTCTTGCAAAAATGCGACCCTAAAGGTCCACCTTTTCCTTTGAGTCACTCACTGGAATGTCGTTTAATACTAGGTTGGATTGGAATAGGTGATCGAGTGAAATTGCACTGCACTGATTTAACTGCCTGAAAAAAATTACGAGAGCCAGATGGATATTCGGCGAATTTGTTTGCTCTGCCTTTGATAAATGTGTTTTTGTCTGAATCTATAATTTTAAATTAACTTAAATTTCTTGCTTTTTTATAGACACTAATGGTTTCTGGAGCTTTATTTGAGTTATAGGCTTGAAATTCTTTCCCTTTATTTCTCACCGCCCCATCAACATCCCGCGTGAACCAAGTTTCAGTTTCAGGAGTAATTAATCGATTTGGAATAAACCGTCACATTCCATCTTTTTTAAATCGGTGACTGTTAGTGCTGATGTGACAGGATCCTGTTCAACACAACAAACGTGTTTTCATCGTATTTCGTCGTAATCGTTTCTTAGCCCCTCCCAATCAGCGTGTTTATAACTCCAAAAGTGACGAGGGTTGGCTTTAGTTGGATTTGGATATGTGAATTTTACTGTTGATATTGGTAGATGGTCCGATGATCCGAGGGGCTGATCAACATTTGAAGGCGTTGTTTCTGGCTCGTTTGTCAAAAACAAGTTCAACAAATTGTTGTTATGGTTAATTTTATCTGATATTCTCGTTGGATGCTCTATCATTTAGGTTAAACCGTAAAAGTCTGTCAGTAATAGTTCCGCTTGTCTTCCCACGTCGTCGGTGCGGGATGAGTATTTCAACCAGTCTGTATTATGTATTTTGAAATCGCCAAGAATGATCAATCTTGTTTTGAAGTAGTTTTTGATAATTTTGTCAAGATTGGATGATAATTTTTCGAAAAAGGAACAACCTAAGGGGGAGTTCGGTGAACTGTATATTCCTATTATTAACATGGTTTCATCAATACGTGAGATTTTCAATGCAAGAGAGTTATGGTGCTTAGAGTTCAACTCGTAAGCCTTAATTCTCATACAAGGAAGTGAATCTCGCACAAATACAAATATAAATCATTAAGCTTGATATCGTCAATTTTTTATTAGAATACTCTATAGTAAATGCTCACAGGCTCATATGTTATTCGTTTTGAAGCCGGATTATTTATTTCTATCTTATCACTATCAGCATACCAACTTATAACGTCCTTTCTCAACGAATTTTATCATGAAATAGTTGCACCATCGTGTCAAATAATGACTTTAGTCAATACTATTACCTTCCTAGCCATCGAAGACAACGAGCGTCCAAATGTTTAATATAACAAAAAAAGTTTTTATAAAAACTAAAAGAATTATAAAACAAAAAATTCAAAAAAATGACATATTGTTACTATAAGTGATGGTAGGGTAATACAACAATTACTTGGTGCAATAAAATTTTTTTTTTTTTAATATTTTCAAATGTTTGAGAATGAGCATTTATGGTTGAAGCATGTTACAAAGTATTATTTAAAAAAAGGTGTTAATGAAAAATTATTAAATTTATTTTAAATAAATTATTATAAAACTTAATGATCTATCTGTTAACCAAGTCAAAAAAAAATCAAGATCTAATTATTTTAATTGAAGCAAATAATTCATCTCCCTTTCGTTTACACTTTACAGCTTACATATTTTATCCAAAATCCAATCTCTTCATTAATCAAATTAAACGATTTAATTTAATTATTTCAAATTAATAAAACCACATTGTTCCTATTGATATTCAATTTGTATAAACAATAAAATGATAATAAATCAAATAACAAAAAATTACATAAATTAAAATAATTTAATAATTAAAATATACAAAAATTATTATTGATAAAATTAAATTTATGTTTTAACTCGCGGATACCACTAACGATAATTTGAATAATTTTTTTTTCTCTGTATATTCTGTGATGAAATTTCACACAAATTTTTCAGCATTAACAATTACGTTTTTTTGTGATAATTAAAAAGGAGGAATAGGTTAGGTCAATCGACGAGTGAGATTTTTGAATATTAAAATATGGTAGGTTATTTGATTAAGAATAATTTTTCTCTAGAGGAAAAGAACTTTTAAAGCGGCAAATACAAGGGCCAGATTTTAAGATATTTTTTTATTTTAAAGTCAAAATATTGTCAACCAAAATCGGTTTCAAAATATTTTCTAACTTAATTTTTATATCATATATGTATTTTATTTAGTCCCTATAACAAGTAAAGACGGTAATCTAAGAGATATTTAATTTACTTAATATAACTGTTTAATATCTCATCTTATTTATTCTTCAGTTGCTATAATAAAAAAAAATAAATTCTACAAGCCCTAATTTAACCAAAAAATAATTGAAAAACAAACCCTAATCAACACCTCATTAAAATCAGAATAATTTTCAATGGTGGTCCCATATTGAACAAAACAATTTTATCCTTTTCTAAAATCAACTCAACCTTTTCAGCTTTATTCACTTTATCCTGGAAATAATAATTTTAATCGATCAATTCTAAATTATTTTAATTTGGGAAAAAAATGAATCCCTTTCCGTTTATTATAAACATTAACCCCAAAATATTGAATAACAATTTCGGACAACTAAACAACGATAACATAATAGGGAAAATTTATTTTCTTTCCCTAAAGACTTTTCGAGATACGAATTATATTGAAAACGGATTTCGAGAAGATACTTCATAATGAACCATTTTTTCTAACCATTTGCATTTGTTTTTTTTATCTATTAATTTTCTTATCTTTTTTTTTCGTCTTATTATTTAATGTGCAAATTTTTTACGTTATATAACAGCAACAACAAGAAAAATGTCGCCATTCATTACCATACAAAATTGACTCATTCAAGTTTGCTTTAATTTTTTTGATTTTATCTTGTTCATTCATTAATCAATTCGTTCTTTGATTGAGGAGAAAAATTAGATATGTATTTAAAGATGAAACAGTAGATAGGAAAATTGTAAATGTTTTAATGTTGGAAATGAATTGAATTTTTTTTGTGTAGCGTTAGAAAAAAATCTTATATAACATTCAGTCAGTGTGCTAAATTTTCAATCACCCACCTTTAAGCCACTTTCCAAAAAATATCGTTATCGTTTCTGTTTAACATTGTTGTTTTTAATTGATAAACAAAGGATAAACCAAGGATAAACGCAAAATTGCCCTATGCGGATTGTATTTTATTGTGATCACCATTACCGAGGTATCATATTGAGATATAGTATAAATAAAGAATTTTGGAACAAGTAGTAATTCTTAAGCTGGTGTTCAAGAAAATTGAATTTTTTCATTAGTGTATTTAATTGATATTTTACAACTCTTACTTATTTCATCTGCGATCGATAGATAGTTTTCTAAAATTAAATATATAATTACTTATTGTTCTGTCCTGTATTATTATCCTTTAAAATTGCTCTGCAGCCTATACAGACCCTATTACTCAGCTTTTGAAAAAATTAATCTTGTTGGCGTCTCAGATCTGGCTGTAGACTGTATTAATGTTTGATGTATAAAGATGAAAAAATCAGAGAACACAACAAGCTTTGATTATCACAGTATTTGATTAATGAATGATATGTCATGCCTACAGAGGCATGTAACCTAGTCATGCCTACAGAGGCACTTGCTGACTAGACTGTTTGTTATAATAATATTCGGCCTAACACAAGGTATACAGCTGACAATAATTTAGATAATATAGTAAATTGATGATAATTACGATGATATGTTAGGCCTGCAGGTTATAATAATATTGTGCCTAACACAAGGCATACGGCTGACAAGATTTCATGCCTAACACAAAGCAAACAAACCATATCCTGCCTTAAAAAAATGAGAAGAACCGAGCTATAATAATTATTTTTGACTTATATATAGCAAATTTGCCGCTTTGATTACAAGTAACGCTATTTTTATTTTATTTTTACGGCGGCAGTAAAGTAACTTTTTTTAATTGCTATTTTGTTATTTTTTCAAACAAATTGTAAAACTATGACATCAAAAAATAACATGTAAAATAACATAATAATAACAATAATCGGTTCGTATTATGAAATTTTGAATTATTGTATAACTATGACAACAAAACATAACAAATAGTTTGATTGGATAATGAAATTTTGAATTGGAGTTTGCTTTGATAAATGATTTCATTTATACAAATTTAAATGTTTTTCACTTTTTGGAAGTATTTATGACGGTAGTAAATATTATTTATAAAAATTTTTATGTATTAATTTCATATTTATAAAAATTTAACCGTTTGCTGAAAAACTGTTGTATTAACTTTGGAGCTTAAGTGACTTTTTGTGTATCATCAATAATTCTCAAACCAATTGTCATCCAATTCTACTTGTATAAATGGATGCAGTTATTCAATAACGTTTCAACCCACAAAAATAAAAATTTGGAGATATAACATGATATAATCATTTAAAAATATTTTTAAGCGATCTTAAATGATTTTGATTTTTTTTGCTCTAAAGTTTAAGATATTGTTAACACACTCGTTATCCGTCAAAAACTTTTTGCCATAAAAACTCAAACTCCTCAGCTTTCAACAACACACTACAGATGATCACACGTAAATTATATATCAGACATTAAAAATATATATACCTTGAATTCAATACGTTCAAAACACAAGTTTGCCATTTTTCAAGATTTTCAACACCTAACCCTTTTCCATTAAAGTTTGATTCCAACGTTCTGATGGAGAAAGAGTCTGTGAAACTTCTAAGAGTTGAGGTTGAAAATAATATGAAGTGGAATTCTGATATTTTTAGCCTAGCGAAGAGCGCTGTTCAAAAATTGGGGTTTTTAGGACGATGTCGTAAGTTTTTCAGTAGCGAATAGCTTCTTTTAATATACAAATATTTTAATCTCCTGCATGGAATATTGCTCTCACATATGGGGTGGAGTATACTTATGTAGTTTGAAGTATCTTGATTCTGTGCAGCGGAGAGCAGTTAAATTAACTGGTAACTCAAATCTTACTAATGACCTTCTTTGGTCATATGGCCTTCTTTGGCCTTCAATCTTACTAATGACATTCCTTGCAGCATAGAAGAAATGTTGCTGATTTGACGATTTTCTACAAATATATCATGGACGAACGGGTTTTTGAAGAGATCAAATCGATTTTACCTAAGTCTGCAAACCTATCGCATCATACCAAAACAACGGTAACGGCTCATCATTTTACGGTTCAAATAATTAGATGTAGAACTGTAGCCTTCCAGCGCGACTTTTTCAACAGAGTCTCTCACATCTGGAATTCATTACCGTCATAGGTTTTCCCTGATAACTTTAACCCTCAAAAGTTCAAAGTCGGCGTTTATAAATTTCTAAAAGAAACTTAATTCTCAATTGATTATAATCCCTAGTTGGCATGGTATCTTCGGATATTCAAAAATGTTAATATATAATTAATTATATTAACACTAAACATGCCTAACTTTCAATAAAAAAAAAAAAAAATAAAAAATATATAAAATTATATTTTAAAACAATTTTTAAAGAAATGTCAAAGAAAATAGTTGAATTTTCAAACGCCATTTACTCGAAACCACATTTGTTGGGTTAACACGTTATTGCATAATTACAATTAAATATCTATCTGATAAACAAATTTACATATTTCTAGCGGAGATCCTGCCACTCGAACTTTTTTTAATGATATTGAAGGAAACGGTATTTGGTTAAAACCAAGAAACCCAGACCCATCAGCTTTAAAAATTTCCTTTGCACTATCAAAGATTCTACTTTGTATTAGTATCTTTATAGTTAATAAAATAAAATCAACAGAAAATAGTATATTATTTAATAGGAGCTAAAGTGGTACTTTTTGTGTTGAGTCTAAAGTTTGAAAATTATAGATGAAACTCAAAAAGTCACATTAGCCACGAATTAAATACACTATTTTTTTCTGCAAACGTTTAAATTTTTTATAAATATGAAATAAATAAATCAACGTTTTTATAGGAGCAATTTCACGCAAGTTCAGCAAATTTTTGGGAAATTTTGACTTGACCTCTTTTAATTTTGATTATTTTTTGTTTATAGATAGTCTTTCATAAATAAAAAATACAACTTCTCTTGGAATTTTTTTTTTCGACCAGGGGTCTTCACGGGGTGCCCCTCAACTTTTTGCTATTTTGTGATGTGAGTGCATTTTGACGAGCGATTGTAGAAAAACTACTGAATCGATTTTCATAAATGATATCTCGTTGAATAGGTATTGGCACAAAGTTTTTAAAAATGTACACTATTAATTTTTTGAAATAATTTTTAACGGTGTAACATAAGAAAAAAACGGTGGAATTGAAAAAAAGATGGCATAGCCTTTTTTTTTTTTTTTTAATTAAATTGAAGCTTATTTTATATCTTACCACTTGTGAAAGTTTGGCACTTGCATTATTTTTTGTTTTAAAAATAAAATTCGTTGTGCATATGACTGTCGGGAATCAGTTTTTTTTGTTCTGAAGGAAAATTATAAAAATGGCGTTAGAAACTAAGAGATTTTTTTTTGATGTTAAATATCAAATATTTTATTACTAAATGAACTTTTTAAAACATTATAAAAATTATATATGTAGTACAATAAATAAAATAAATACAATTGTTAAAAATGATTTACTTATTTTACAAACAGAAGTTTCTTTTGAATAGGAAAACACTTCTGCAATTATTTTCTTTGTATTAGATGGCATAAAAAAATGAAATGTTTATTTGTCACTTTTAGTAATCACTTGTCACTCTTATAAAAAATAATTTGACAGTCTCGACTGCAAACAAAAAAACCGTATAAATAACAAAATCTATTTAGGAACTTTTGACTGGAGAAGCATTATGTTCGTATTATGTTATTATGGTCATAATGTAAAAGATTGTATTTTAACATTAAATTACAAATATTTTATTATTGAATAAACTTTTTAAAGTATCATACAAATTATATATGTAGGTTAAAGAAAACAGATACAGTTATTAAAAATTATTTACTTATTTTACATTTAAAAGTTTCTTTTGAGTTGGAAAACATTTTTGTATTTACTGTTTTAGTATCTAATGGTACAAAAGAATGAAATTTTTGAGTTCCACTTATAGTAATCACATTTTTATATCGATTTTGTATTTTTTTTTTGTTAATTGATATTCATTTTTATCGGCGTATTCAAAGTTCATGGTAGATTCCCATTTTAAAGCCCATTCGAAAAGTTTTTTTGATGTATCAATAATATCTTTGCTCCCTATACTATAACGGTGTGCAGCACGCTTCAGTGTACCACCAATTCCATCACAAGGTCCCTTTCCATGGCTGGTAGCATGAAAATGCCATTCTGCATCAACCTTAAAGTCTTTTTTGTGGTGGCATAAGTTATTTAGGCTATGTGTATTTTTGTATAGAGAAAGTGCACTGTCAGTGTTATAAATTATTTTCGTAATATTAGAATTTATATGCGTTTTGATGAATTCAATAAGTTTTGTAATGAAAAGATGGACTGTAGTACTGTTGTGATCGTGTATATCCGAAATGAGTATAAAACTTCGGTGCTGTATATATTCACTTGCGGCACTTTTAAAATAAATGACAAATGGATGAATAGTAGCTTGTGAATTATTATGATAATAGCCTTGAACCGCATCCTGAATTATGAAGCCGTAGTTTTCCGAAAAATCCCCTTGAACGAAGCACTTCCTGCTTCAAATTTTTTTTCCTCAATGAATGTAGATTGCTGTTTTGCTATAAAGTTGTGTGGTATCAAAATTTGTAAACGGTTAATAAATTGTTTCATAAATTCTTCTACAGTTTCTATTAAAGAATCCGAATTGCTTCGATCAGTGGTATTCCATTGTTGATATTTGACTTGAAGGATTCCTTTAACGTCAAAATCATTTAGTAATTTTTCTTCCAGTTGTTGAAGTTTTTTTGAACATTCTTGTACTTCAAAGTATGACAATCTTCTGTTTATTCACCACATGAAACAAAGTCAATTAATGTTTTATAATTCTGGAAAGCAGCGTCAGTAATTCAAGACATCTTAGAGTGTTGAATCATTAGTTTCATATTTTAATGTATGGTACACACGCACACATTATGAACTCCTTGGGATAATTTTATACATTCTTGTGGTCGAAAGGACGTGAATTTAGTAAATCTTATTTTCACATCAGGAAACTTATTTTTAAACTCCATATAAGCTTCATTTAATGTACATAGCAATAGCGCTACATAGCGCTTTTGTGTTTTTATGCGCTCTTCTCCTTTTTTAAAAGATATTGCATCTCGTTTGCCTGGCAATAATCTACTGATTTCATCACTTTTATAGAGCTGCTCCACAATATTTATATCTGTTGTGGATACACTTCTTTTATCCGTCGCAAATGAATGCTGAAAATTATTTTTATGTAGAGTTTTACTTTTTTCAACCAAATGACGCGTAGCATTACTGTTGTTTGTTATTATAATTATATTGTTATTATAATTATATTATTATATTTAAAAATATAATAATTTATATTATTTTATTTAAAAAAATTCTACTTGATGTCGTATTTTTCATTTATCAAAGGCTATCTATAAACTAAAACTAAACCAAATTAAAAAGGGTCGAGTCAAAATGTCGCAAAATTTTGCTGAGCTTGACTGAAATCGCTTTTCAAAAAGATTATTTAATAATAAAATTTTTGATATTTAACATAAAAAATAATCTGAATCTAAAAATAGCCATATTTATAATTTTCCTTCAGAACAAAAAAAACTGATTCCCGACAGTCATATGCGAAACGAATTTTATCTCTAAAACAAAAAATAATGCAAGTGCCAAACTTTCACAAGTGGTTAGATATAAAATAAGCTCCAATTTAGTTAAAAAAAAAAAAATGGCTGTGCCATCTTTTTTTCAATTCCACCGTTTTTTTCTTATGTTACACCGTTAAAAATTATTTCAAAAAATTAACAGTGTACATTTTTAAAAACTTTGTTCCAATACCTATTCAACGACATATCATTTATGAAAATGGATTCAGTAGTTTTTCTACAATCACTCGTCAAAATGCACTCACATCACAAAATAACAAAAAATTGAGGGGCACCCTGTGAAAACTCCTGGTCGAAAAAAAAAATTCTAAGAAAAGTTGTATTTTTTATTTATCAAAGACTATCTATAAACAAAAAATAATCAAAATTAAAAGGGGTCAGTTGAATCTTCGTGAAATTGCTCATATATTGATTTATTTAATAATCAGCTGTGTCTGATTGGAATTATGATTGAAGATGAGATTTCAGTAACTCATCACTTAACATCATTTTATAGTGGAAGTGACAAGTCCGTTAACTTGGCATATTTGAATGTTCAAAGCGAAACAAACTTGATAGAGTTATTAGTCTCATTGATTCATTCAATTTTACCATTAATATAATTTTGTTATCTGAAACTTGGCTTTATGAAAATGAAAACAAATTTTTGAATATCAAGGGCTATACAATCTATCATTCAAATAGACCTCAAACTGAATTAGTTGGTAGAGGGGGTGGTACATCTATCTTTGTCCTAAATGAATTGTCATCAACGCGAATTGGAAGTGAAAACTCGGGCCAGAGGCCCTCGGACAATATTACGTCGCTTTCCGGGCGCAATACCCTACATAACGCCCTTGGTACATAAATAGCTATTATGTACTAAGGGCGTAAAGTAGGCTGACGCCTCGAGCAACAATTACATTGTCAAGCAAAAAAACTACTTTATGCAAGAATTACATACAAAACTTTTTGTACGAGTAGGATTCTGTATTATTTGCTTAAATAAAAATACATATATTTACACAAAGTAGTAGAATATTTGTTGAGAAAATTGTTCAATCCAAGTAGTTTTTCGTTTGAATATTATTTTCCTCAATTTCTATAGCAAACAATTTCTTTTTTTAAATTTCTATATAAATTTATTTAAAACATTTTGTTTTTCAGTTGTATGTGATCAATTGTATTGCTAAGTGTGCTTAGTTATTGTAAAATATTTTTTGAAAAAATCGTTAAAATCGTTATATACCCATAACTCGTACTTTATTTCTTTTGAATTTTGAGTATATGATTCTTGAAATATTTATGTTTTGGGGCTTAAATAAAATAGTAATTTTACGCATTGTTATTTCAATTGGAAAAAATAGCCTGCTTTACTCGTACAAAAGGTAATTTTTATTCGCCTGCATATTAAAATGTTACTTTATAACTATGATTTGCTGCCTTAAAGTGTCACTTTTTAGCCATATATTTGTTGTCATAGTTACGTCCAAAAAGCAAAAAGCATTTGTTTTTGTTTAAATTCTATAAAAAACTAGAAATTTTTATCAAAGCCATCTTTCAAAATTTCATAATCCAATCAAAATATTTGTTATATTTTGTTTTCATAGTTATACGATTTGTTTGAAAAAAATAACAATTATTTTAGTTAATGGTTTGGTCAAACAGAAGGTTTGATCACAACATATAAAAAGTCGAATCAAATACAGTACGAACAAATACGTGTAAAAACATTAAAAATATAAATGCTTAACCTTCGCGTGAATGGATATTTTTAGCGACTGATATGAACAATATCTACCCCGGTAGATATTACATAAATCATAATATCAACAAACGTAACTGTGTATTTATTTTACTTTTGTGTAAGCATACAATAAAAGCATATATTTAAAAATAAAGTTACTTGTTTTTCACATTGACCAGTAAAAATGTTCATATAAAATACAAGGAAAAAAGATCTTCCCGGGTAGATATTGTTTTCTTGCGTAAAAAAAACTATAAAAATCCAAAATAAGTGTTTAAAGGAAGACCAAAATATTTTTTTCTCAGATTTTGCGAAATAAATTTAAAAATTAGTCACATAGCTGAACAGGCATGATGATTGGTTAAAAACTCATAAAGTTATTGAATTACAAAAACCGTGATATCTACCCGGGTAGATACTGCTCACGCGAAGGTTAAACAGATATACTATATATATACTTAACCTTACATCTCAAGCGTAACAAAAATCTTAAACAAATACGTCGCTAAATAATTTCACTTAAAAAATCAAGTTTAAATATTAAAGTTCAAATTATTTCATTTTATCTAAATTATTTATCTGCATTTTTTTTTCAACACTAAAACTAAATACAAAGAAAAATGTTAACGTTGAAAATCAATTGTTTTTTATTCACCTTAATTTTCATTTCATTCTTCATTTTTCCATTTTTATTCGTTAAAGAAAATATATATTTTAAAAATAAAAACAAAAATTTAAATTTATAATTTCTAGAATAAAAGAGATATGGGTTGTGTTCTGTGTTTTATTGTTGTTGTAATTGAAATTTGAAATTGTTTTTTTATATGTTTGTTTTTCTATAATAAAATTAAAATTGGTATAAGAAAATTTTATGAGTTGAAGAAAATTCGGTAGCAATAAGAAAAAACTAAACATTAATTTTCTTTTGATAAATTATTTACAATTTTGTTTTAAATTATCAAGAGCCCAAAAGGTTTAAACGTCTCGTCTTTTGAAAAAAAATCAAATGATATTTTCAAATGATTTTGTTTCGAGGCTTAGAAAAGTTAAAATAAATATAAAGTACAATTTTTATTTATTTTGGGATTAATCATTTGATTATATTTTGTTGTTAATACTTTTTGATAACTAAATTTTGATTGTACTCCTTGAAAAAAATCGATTAATATCCGTTTGAAATGGGTAAATGTTGGCCAAACAGCTGTATAATAATAATTTAAGCAATTTGTATTTAATGAGATAGTTTATTCTCAAGCAAAAGTTTAATATTTGAGCGAGGGACGAGCGAAAGTTTTAAATTTGTGAAACTATAAAATTCATCAAACACGAATTGATTACACTACTTTATTCTCTGACAAAGAATTATGTATTTAAAATAAAAACGTGTTCTTCAATTAAAACAATAAATCTTTATTTTTTTAATTGAGAAATCAAATATCTGATTAAAAAAACCGTGAGTACAAACCGTTTACCTCGAGGGTATAACTCAATCAACTTCAATTTGATGGTGGTACATTAAAATTACTTATTTTTCTTACTTCCAAGAAATGTTTTTTAAATTAGACAAAAAGTATTTCTTTCAAATAACAAAGCCAACAAAGCAATTCGGCAAAGTTCTTTTTTGTAATATGGAATGACTTACTCTTATAATTTTATATTAATTCTTAAAACCACTAAATAATTAAATTCAAATCCATTAGAACTCCTTTTTAGATATAACACAGTTATTTAAGCTAAGCCATTTACCGAAAAATCATTTAGCATTTTTCACAGATATAAATGACAATTTTGAAAAGATAATTTTTCGTTTACCGCAAAACCAATGTCAACATTTACTTATCACACATTTTCAACAAAATATCTTCAAAACCAAACTAAAGTAATATTATACCGTATTATAGAATAGCACAAAAAACAAACATAATTCTATAAGCCCATCAAAAGTAACCACTTAAGACTATATGAAACCACAATTTTGTAAAAAATATCTTTGAATGTTTGTTGTTTGTTTACAAAAACATTTAGTATCCTAAACTTACCAATTTTGAATTCCTTTTATTTTTGTCCTTGGTGTTCATATTAAATTATAACAAACGAATTGAATGCTCTATTTTCTTTATTTTTAAAATAAGGAAGACAACCCTTTTCAATGTCATCTTAAAATACTTTTTGATTCTATTCTTAATAAGGGACTTGTTTTTTAGATTTTTTCCAGAAAGATTGAAACAACAACAAAGTTGTCTTCAGCTTGTTTTATTAAATTGCAGAAATATTATGCTTTTGTAATTGTTAAATATGGAGGGACTGGAATCTCAAGCTCTGAGTAATTCAGTCGTCGGTTTTGGTTAAGGATTTTGATATAGTTTTCGGCATAAAACTCTTATGAGGACATTGTTTTTAGTTTTGGGGAGCGATGTATATCAAACATAACTCTTGTACTAAAGTACATGTATTTTTTATCTCTGTAGAAATTTATTACAAAACTAACACGCAACATCAATACGTTTCCGAAAAATCATAACAGATCATAATTTAACATAACTTAGTGAAAAGATGATACACTCAGTAAACTACTCAAAAACCTCTCCATTTAGCATTTAGAGAAAATATCACAAAATCACAATTCATATATCTTTCAAAATTCCAAAAATATTGTAAAAATTAAATGAAATCAAACTTTTTTCAGAATTCTAAAAATATTCCAAAAAATATTATAAAATAGAAGATTAAACTTTTTTCAAAAATTCTAAAAATATTGCAAAAATTATAACAAAAATTGAAACTTTTTCCAAAAATATTCCAAAAATTAGAATAAAATTAAAAATTGAAACTTTTTCAAAATTCTAATAATATTCCATTTTTTTTTAAAAAAAAATTTTGTAAAAATTTTTTTTGAAAATGGTAAAGGATGTTTGCCGAAACGTAAAATATACATTTTAATTTAAAATAATTAATTTGTTTTTAAATAGGGTCTATTCCCAATATATTTATAATAAAATTAATATAAAAGCCTACAATATACTATTATAATATTCCAAAAATTCTTAAAAATTCAAACTTTTTCGAAAATTCTAAAAATATTGCAAAAATTATAACAAAATCAATTATTGAAACATTTTTCATCAAAAATAAAATCAAAAATTTAAAATTCTTCCAAATTCTAAGAATATTCCAAAAATTCTTACAAAATTAAAAATTGAAACTTTTTTCAAAATCCTAAAAATACATATAAAATTCACAAATTCTATTTTGTTTTCAAATTTCTTAAAATATTGCAAAAGTTATAACAAAATCAAAAATTAAAACTTTTTCCAAAATTCTAAAAATATTACAAAAGCAAAAATACAAAGTTTTTTCAAAATTCCAAAAATATTTCAAAAACTATAACAAAATCAAAAATTTCCATGTCACATAAACTTCATACAAACAGCCAAATTTTTTTCCAAAAAATTGGCTACAAAAATAAATGAAATCATTTTTTGACACACTTGATTATATTTTTTTGACAAACTTTTAATGCCATAATTCTCAATAATAATAATAAAATTTCATGTCATACAAATAACACTAGTTTACAAATTTTGAACTTTTTTTGTCTCCCTGAATAAAACCCAATTTTTCTTATGGATTTGAACCTTCTGAACACGAATATCATATTCATTTTTTTTGGTTAGCTCTTGTTCTTGAGATATTCACGAAAAACCAATTTTTTCGGTGATCAAAAATGTTGTTTCGGTTTTTGGATCTCATATTTTACAAAACAAACAAATTAAATATATTAATAAAACAAGTGCATAGTAAATATGCCAACAAACATTTTGAGTTATATTTTGTAAAAATCCGTTAAGGATTCTGGAAGTTACAGTCGAAAAAATTTGAAAAAATACGAAAAATTCACGTTTTTTTAAAATTTTTCCATTTTCAAACACCATAAATTTTGACAAAATAAAGACACTAATTTTTTAAAATTTCTTGGAGCCTATAGTAGCTTCAATTTTCTTTCTTTTAAGGTAAAAGATACGAATCCAAGTTATTGAAGTTTTCCCAAAGAAAGTCAAAACTCAAAATTTGGAAAAAAAATTAACTATAAGAATAATTTAAACTCTGCAACATAATTGATTTATATATAGGTTGTTTTCGTATTAGATCTAGCTCCTCCTACTTCGGGATTATTTTAGGAGTTGGAAAATATCAGTTAGTTGATTATGAAATGTCTTTTTTTGACAAAAGTTGTATTTTATTTGTATATGATTTTTCTCGAAATTGAGATTTTTATTGTGAAATTTTTTGACATAATCTAGCTCCTTCCACCTCGGACCTATTTTAGGAGTTGGAAAATATTAGTTAGTTGATTATGAAATGTCTTTTTTTTTACAAAAGTTGTATTTTATTTTTATATGATTTTTCTCGAAATTGAGATTTTTTTTGTGAAGTTTTTTAACATGATCTAGCTCCTCACACCTCGAACTTATTTTAGGAGTTGACAAATATCAGTTAGTTGATTATGAAATGTCTTTTTTGGACAAAAGATGCATTTATTTTTATATGGTTTTTCTCGAAATTGAGATTTTTTTGTGAAGTTTTTTGACATGATCTAGCTCCTCCCACCGCGGATTTATTTTAGGAGTTGAAAAATATCAGTTAGTAATGAAGATAGGCAGTACTTATAAATGTGGTGATTCTTTTAGCAGTATGTATTATGTTAATAATAATTCTTTACTGATGTTTGAGAACGACTGAACATTCAAAATTATTATTTAGGGCACAATAAATTAAGTAAAAAACTATTTTTTCCAAATTTTGAGTTTTGACTTTTTTTGGAAAAACTTGAATAACTTGGTGCAAACTGCACCAATATTCGTATCTTTTAGCTTAAAAGAAAGAAAATTGAAGCTACTATAGGCTCCAAGAAATTAAAAAAAATTAGTGTCTTTATTTGTTCAAAATGTATGGTGTTGAAAATGGAAATTTTTTAAAAAAACGTGAATTTTTCGTATTTTTTCAACTTTTTTCGACTGTAACTTCCAGAATCCTTAACGGATTTTTACAAAATATAATTCAAAATGTTTGTTGGCATATTTACTATGCACTTGTTTTATTAATATATTTAATTTGTTTGTTTTGTAAAATATGAGATCCAAAAACAAATAAAACAAAATGAATTTGGGCTATTTTTACACTTGAAACTTCTTGACGACGCCATTTAAATTAACTTGACCGAACACTTTACTAACAATTTATTTTGCTTTGCTTATAGCTGCCTATCACTATTGATTTATTGATTTTTAAAAACAATACACTATTTAAAATTTATATTTGTAAAATTTTTTCGTTTTTAATTAATATTTTCACTTGAATGTTTGGAATTAAATTTATCCTCAGAGAGATTATATTTGCAACTAATCATACGACAACTATCTACTTAAAAAGAAGTTAAACTAATTAAACAAAAGTTGGCAAAACCGAAAAACTATTAAGAAGGAGAAGTAAATGCTTTCTTAAATTAAACTTAAAATGATCATAAACGTAAGGAGTAACACAAGGTGGGCGGTGATCGAAAAAAATTTACATTATCAAAAAACCAAAAACAGAAAAGAAACAAACCCTACAGGTATTAATAGACATAAATAGGGGCTTAACTTTATGGTGCTTGAACTAACTTAAATAGTTCTGATGTTTTGCCTCTCCTCACAATTCATTATCTTTTGTTTATATTTTTCTATATACGTCTCATATCGATCCAATTCCCAACTTCGAAAACAAAAATGGAAATTATAGTTTACTATTTTAAAATAATTCTTTACTGATGTTTGAGAACGGCTGAACATTCAAAATTATTATTTATGGCACAATAAATTAAGTAAAAAACTATTTTTTCCAAATTTTGAGTTTTGACTTCTTTTGGGAAAACTTGAATAACTTGGTGCAAACTGCACCAATATTCGTATCTTTTAGCTTAAAAGAAAGAAAATTGAAGCTACTATAGGCTCCAAGAAATTTTAAAAAATTAGTGTCTTCAATTGTTCAAAATTTATGGTGTTGAAAATGGAGAAATTTAAAAAAAACGTGAATTTTTCGTATTTTTTCAACTTTTTTCGACTGTAACTTCCAGAATCCTTAACGGATTTTTACAAAATATAACTCAAAATGTTTGTTGGCATATTTACTATACACTTGTTTTATTAATATATTTACATTGTTTGTTTTGTAAAATATGAGATCCAAAAACAGAAACAACATTTTTGATCACCGAAAAAATTTGGTTTTTCGTGAATATCTCAAAAACAAGAGCTAACCAAAAAAAATGAATATGATATTCGTGTTAAGGAGGTCCAAATCTATAAGAAAAATTGGGTTTTATTTCGGGAGATTTTTCTTGTAAACTAGTGTAATTAATTTTATTTTTTCCCAAAAAATTGGGTAAAATAATAAATAAAAATCTTTCTCTTGACACACTTGACAACATATTCATGACAAACTTATAATGCATTAATCTAGTTTCTGGTCTCACATACCAATCCCGACCATCAGGATTACTTCAAATTCAATTTTTCTATTCGTAATCACTTAAAATGACCGTTTTCAAGCCAAAAATATGCAACTTTCCTTGTTTTGACACACTAGACGATTTTTTTGACACACTTCTGGAACAGTTATCGAACACATCGTCCTTTCGGAAATTTCGATTGAGTATACCTATTTATAGAAAAAAAATTTTTGAAATCCCTCCAGCGGCTTTCGAGATTTCGTCGGTTGTGTCGGCCAGCCAGGCGGCAGACAGACATACATTTTTTGCGTTTTTAGAATCAGTAGGTCCTAAAAAATCGAGAAATGCCAAAAAAAGTGGGGGTAAGAATTTCACTTTTGGTTCATGAATTCAATACTTTGTTTTTTTCAAAACAGAAGTAATTGTTATTGCTTTAATTGTTTGAATATTTAAAAATTTCGAAGATTAGAACAAGAAGTTGAGTTGCATTTTTTGAAGAATTTGACTCCGAAGGAAACAACTGGATGTCGAATTAAATAACGGATGGAATATAAACCGTTCTTGTAATCTAAACCACATAGTTTATTACTTCGGTTTTGAGAAAACCGAAGTATTACATTCATGAGCCAAAAGTGAAATTCTTACCCCCCTTTTTTGGCATTTCTCGACGCTTTGGGACCTACTTATTCTAAAAAAGGAAAAAATGTATGTCTGTCTGCTGGCCGTCCGTCCGTCCGTCCGTTATTACCTACGATATCTAGAAAACCGCTGGGGGGATTTCAAATTTTTTTTTCTAAAAATAGGTATACTCAATGGGCAGGTCCGAAAGGACGATGTGTTTGATAACTGTACCGGAAGTGTGTCAAAAAAACATAAAGTGTGTCAAAAGAAGCAAATTTTCATATTTTTGGTTTAAAAAACGTTCATTTGAAGTGATAATGAGTAGGAACAGAGAATGTGGAGAAATCTTGATGGTCGAGATTGGTATGCGAGATCAAAAACTAAATTATTGCTCTAGAAGTTTGTCAAAAACATGTTGTCAAGTGTGTCAAAAGAATAATTTTTATTTATTATTTTACCCAATTTTTTAGAAAATAAAATTAATTATTTGTATGACATGAAATTTTATTATTGTTAAAGAGAATTATGGCGTTACAAGTTTGTCAAAAAAATGTCAAGTGTGTCAAAAGAATGATTTTAATTTATTTTTTAGAAAAAAATAAAATTGGTTATTTGTATGAAATGTAATGAGCATGGTATTATTATTATTGAGAATTTTATTGTATTATAAGTATGTCAAATAAATATTGTCAAGTGTGTCAAAAAATTATTTCATTTATTTTATAAGCAAATTTTTGGAAAAAAAAATTTAGCTATTTGTATGACGTATTGAACATGAAATTGGACATTGAAATTTTTGAATTTGTTATGGTTTTTGAAAAATTTTTGGAATTATGAAAAAAGTTTGTATTTTTGATTTTGTAATAATTTTCGCAATATTTTTAGAATTTAGGAAAGTTTGTTTTTGCTTTTGTTAGAATTTTTGGAGTACTCTTAGAATTTTTAAAAATTTTTAATTTTTGATTTTGTTATAATTTTGAAATTTTGATAAAAGTTTCATTCTTTGATATTATAATTATTTATTTTTATGTTATAACTTTTGCAATATTTTTAGAATTTTGGAAAAAGTTTGAATTTTTGAATTTTTAAAAATTTTTGGAATATTATTGGAATTTAGAAAAAGTTTAAATCTTTGATTTTATTCTAATTTTTGGAATTTTGAAAAAAGTTTCAATTTTTGATTTTGTTACAAATTTTTCAATATTTTTAGAATTTTTGAAAAAATATATTATCTGTTTTAATTTTCCAGTGACGAATTTATGTTGCGTGTTTGTTATGTAATAAATTTCTAAGCAGAGATAAAACACTTTAACAAGAGATATGTTTGATATGCATCGCTGCCGATAACTAAAAACAATGTCCTCATAAAAGTATTATGCCGAAAACTATATCAAAATCCTTTTTTTGCGGTATAATACTTTTATGAGGACATTGTCTTTAGTTATTGGCAGCGATGTATATCAAAACTATAACAAAAACTATATCAAAATCCTTCCTGAGGCTCTGAGTGTAAGCTACCAGGGGTCGCAGGTGGTGGACAGCGTAGCACCTGTTCCGATATTATTGTTTACTAACAATACGATCGCGTAGAGGGTAGATCACGCATATCAAATAGGGAACCCAAACCATACACTCTCACTTAATCCAGTTTTGTGGCAGCCGTGCCGAGGTGATCGATTGGCTGATAGTGATCCTCATCAGTCGCTAACGGCGCACAGCTCAGGGCTCGGTCTGCCCCTGCAGTATTGCGACTTGGTCAAGTAAGGCGGCCCTGCTTGACTCGACCTTCTTTCCGACTAATAATAAATAAATCAAACAAAAAAAAATAAAAACACAAACACACATAACATCACCATAACGTCCAAAAAATACAACAAAAAACCAGAGGAACCTTCTATGGACGGTAACACGTCCACAGTAAACTTCCAAAATCTTGTAGAAACTCCACCTCTACTCTAGAGGCTTGTGAGAATCTTCGGGTCGTGTCACACATGGCTCTTGAAGATTTAAACAAGTCTCTGGAAAGTCTCCATCTGGGGCAGTCGGAATCGGAGGTCAGCAAATCTTCGGAGATGCAGGCTGCCGAGACCTCTGTAACAGTTGATAGAAAGAGGAAGAGGAAAAACGTTTTTGGTTCAGTGAGGAGAAAAAAGAAGAAACCTAAGGCTGACTCCTCACTGCAAACAGAAATTGCAGAGCAGGCCACTACATCTAGTGGTCTCTCTGCAACAATACCTCCCTTGGACAGATGATCGGAAAGATTCGTCTACCGATCACCTCGGTCCCGCATTATAAGGCGAGCCCTTGTATTCCATCGAAGTCGACGAAAACGACGGGTCCTAACAAGGTTGCATCAAGCTATGCTAGAGCAGCTGAAAGAGGGCTAGTTGGAATTGTTGAATCTGACAATGGAACTTTCAGCCAGGAACAAAGCAATTTGATCCTGCAACGCCTGTTTGAAGATATGTTGACACAAACAGGCACTCTGCCAACCGTTGATGGGGCGTCGTTGAAAGAAGGAAAACTCTATTTCCGATGTTCAAACGACTTTTCATTGAACTGGTTGGCAGTGGAAATTACAGGTTGCATTCCATGGGAAGGAGCAAGGCTTTCAGCAATAAAACTGTGAGATCTCTCAAAGATGCACCTGGCCAAAGTTTGGATTCCAGGTCGTAGACAATCTGTCTCAGATTGTCTACGACCTGGAATCCAAACTTTGGCCAGGTGCATCTTAGGGAGATCTCACAGTTTTATTGCTGAAAGCCTTGCTCCTTCCCATGGAATGCAACCTGTAATTTCCTCTGCCAACCAGTTCAATGAAAAGTCGTTTGAACTTTCGGAAATAGAGTTTTCCTTCTTTTAGAGTTTTCCTCGGCTTTATTGGGTGGTCTTGGACGTCAAAATGGCTTGAACAATTCCAAATGGAGGATCCAATCGTACGGGGGGGTGGGGGGTGCAGAAATTGGCTAAGGATAAAACTTCTGTCAAAGGAAACCTCCTGTACATTCTTTTCGATGAAGATAGTGCGAAAGCAATATCTAATCGGAAAGCGAAACTTTTCTTAATGTGCGGTTCAGTAGATGTTAAGTTTATTGGATCACGTTTGAGGACATAAGCGAATATCACTGTTATGATGGATGGATAAGCCTGAGTTTTGACAAATCAATCTGCAACATAGCATAAGTGGGTCATATAATCTCATGGCTTCACTTGCTAAAAAGTTGCAGACAAAAATATTAATAATTCAAGAGCCCTACATTATTAAAAACAGAGTAGCCAGTCTTTCATTGAAGGGCTGGAACATTCTGTATAAAGAGGGTCCTGACAAAACCAGAACCTGCATAGCATCACACCAAAGTCTTGATATGCATCTTCTGGCTGAGTTATCCTCAGGTGATTTAACCGTAGGAATGCTCAGTTATGGAACAGCTACGGAAAAAGGCGAATACTCATTGTGTCTGCCTATCTTCCGTACGACGCCATTAGTCCCCCGCCAACGCTGGAATTGGTGCGCGTGGTTGACTTTACCACGCATATAAACTTGGATATCATAGTCCATATGACGCCAATTCACATCACGTAAGCTGGGGAAGTACCAATAATAACAGCAGAGGTCAGTCTCTCTTAGAATACTTGACTACTATTAATTTGGAAATTCTAAACTCCGCAGGAGAGCATACTTTTGTTAACTCCCGACAGCAAGAAAGCATAGACATTACTCTATGCTCCAGATCTCTTCTAGAAGACATCAGGAACTGGAGAGTATCAACGGATATATCCATGAGCGATCACAGATATATAGACTTTCTTGTAAAGGCGATCCCAGTCGAGGATCGCGTCTACCGGAATCCAAGACAAACGGATTGGGTGCGCTTCAGGGGCATTGTAGAGGAGGAACGGGCTAGGGGAAGCATTTCCAAAGTCCGGGCTATTGATCAGGGCGCTGTCCAGCTCAACTACCTGTTAGTCTGGGCTTTTGAGAGCTCGTGTCCCGAAACAAGGCAACGAAGTGCACACAAGTCAGTTTGGTGGAACAAAAACATTGATAGACTCAGACAAAGGTCTAAGAAACTTCTGAACAGAGCAATGAAAACTCAGTATGAAGCTGGTTGGGCTCTGTACAGTGAAGCAAGGAAACTTTTCAAAAGGCTTATTTGCAAATCAAAGAAGAGGTCTTATGAAAGTACTGTGAGTCGATTGAGACTATCACAGAAGGTGCTACATTAATGAGGGCCTTGAAAAAGGATTCTTTAGCGAGACTGGATAATATTAAATTATCCAATAATACTTACACTTCTTCAAATGAAGAAACTTATGCAGCACTGTTTCAACACCATTTTCCTGGCTGTGTACTTGGAGAGGGCGGTGTACTTGAGAGCTGCTGCATTCAAGGCTGTTGTTTTTTTTTCGAAAAGGTCTTCAGCTCGTGAATATGAGGATGGCATAAAGGACTTATCAGTCTACATGTCAAGCTATGACTACATGGTTGCCTCGTTAAAAAAAAAATATCAAAAACCTTAACCAAAACCGAAGTTTTGGTATATCAGAGCTGTGAGATTTAAGCCCCTTCATATTTTCTTTTTGCAATGCAATGAATTTTGATTCTAGGTGAAACTATTGCAACACAAAGAGTCCAAATCGCAGAATATCCTCTAAAATAGGTAGATGGCTTGGCAACAAGTATACAAGAAGGATCTGAATGTTAGATTAGTTAAAATAGTGAAAAATAATACTCAAACAAAATTATCAAACAAATTTTATATATATAAAATAAATTAATCAAAACTATATGTCTTCGAAATTTTAGAACTTCTTTTCATTTACCTGCTTATGTACAATATCTAAAAACTTTTCTGGTGTCAAAAGTTTAATCACATTTAGATCCTAGATTGCGTTTTGTTGCATTATTTTTTTAAAGTCCTTATTGAAAAAATCGTTACATAATACCAGTTCAGTTTATATGTTCAAAAATGTTAAAAAAAAATCACTTGTCCTAAACAAATCTTCTTTAATGTAAGTAGCTTACAGAGTAACAATGAACCCTGAAATTAAAAATAAATTCCAAATCGCTAAATAATATCATTATAATTTTACTCTTTTTTTCCTTAATTTTTTACAAAATATTCACTTAAATTTAAAAAACGAAGTTCTATAATTTTCTAAGACAAAAGATTGTAATCTTCACTGACTTTATACATTCTCTTAAATTTCAATCACACACAATCACTATTTTTGTATCATTTACGTTTATATTTCCGTCTTCAACGATAACAAAGTCAGAACCTTAAATTATTAAAACCTTTTACCTTTCCAACGGTCACGGTACTACCTTTAAAAATCAACCATTACATAAATAAGCTTCATTACCAAGAAACTTATTTTCTTTAAATTCGGGAATACAGACAAATTTCTAACGAAAAATTAAGCTAAAACATACAATTTCCTTTTGTTCTTTTTTCACAAAAAAAAAAAAAATAAAACAAATTAAAAATGCAAAGCTTATTCATGAACGATGAAAAAAAAAAGAAAATTTGAAGACAAAACGGAAAAACAGAAGCAATCTAACACTTAATTTTTTGTTTCGAAAATTTTTCATTTTCGTTTTTGAATATTATTATTATTACATAAAAAAATATAATAAAATAAAAATGAATAATTAAAACCGAATAAGGTTTACGTATTTTAATGGTCCGGTCCATACAAAATGAATGTGATATAATTATAACTAAAAATTGATATAAAAGAAAGATGAGAAAATGGTAATTTTAATTGGTTTCAAATGACAGAAAATGTTTAAGATAAATTTTCTATAATTAAAAATACAAATAAGAAAAAAATTAAATCTACGAAAAGGTATAAGTAAGTGTTATTGTTAGATAAAAATTCATCATAATTATAATTGAAAAATATGGAGGGGCTGAAATCTCACAGCTCTGAGATATCAAGACTTCGGTCTGGGTTAAGGATTTTGATATAGTTTTCGGCAAAAAACTTTCACGAGGACATGGTTTTTAGTTTTGGGCAGCGATGTATACCAAACATAACTCTTTGTTAAAGTGCAAGTATTTTTATATCTGTTTAAAAATTTATTACAAAACTAACACGAAACATCAATACGTTGCCGGAAAATTATAATCAAAATTCCAAAAATATTGTTAAATTAAATAAAATCAAACTTTTTCAAAATTCCAAAAATATTCCAAATATTTAAACTTTTTCTGAATTCCGATAATATTCCAAAAATTCTTACAAAATCAAAAATTAAAACTTTTTCCGAAATTCTAAAAATATTGCAAAAATTATTACAAAATCAAAAATACAAACATTTTTAAAATTCCAAAAATATTTCAAAAACTATAACAAATTCAAAAATTTCCATGTTCAATTTCATTTTCAATTACATTTACGAAATAAAAACAGCTAGATTTTTTTTCCAAAAAATTGGGTAAAAAATAAATGAAATCATTTTTTGACACACTTAACCACATTTTTTTGACCAACTTATAATGCCATAATTCTCAATAATAATAATAAAACCGTAGCAATTTCATTTCAAACAAACAATTTTATTTTTTTCCAAAAAAATTGGGTAAAAAATAAATCAAAATCTTTCTTTTGACACACTTGACAACATTTTGTTGACAAACTTATAATGCCATAATTTTGTATGCCGAACCTGAAATATTAATTCCTGCACTTGATGGCGAAATCCATTCACAAGAAATTCTAGCAGTACTGAGAAAGGCCAAAAATAAAAAAGCTCCATGGCTATGATAGAATTCCGTATGAGTTCTATAAAAATGCCTCCGTAAGATTCTTGGATAAACTGGTAAAAATATTTAATATAATTTATAATTCAGGGTCACCGCCAGAGTCGTTTAAAAAATCCATAATTTTTCCGTTATTTAAGAAAGGTGACGTAAATTTAGCCGAGAATTATAGAGGAATATCGTTCATGGATTCTGTGGCAAAATTATTTACCGGTATATTGTTAGCTCGCCTTGAACATTGGGTAAAATCTAATGAAATTTTGAATGAGAATCAAACAGGCTTCTGACGTGGGTACTCAACAGTTGACTGTATCTTTAATCTTATAAGTATAATTAATATTGAAATGGATAAGAAACATAAAGTATACAGATTTTTTGTTGACTTTCGATCGGCGTTTGACTGCGTTGGTAGACCGGCATTATCTTTCAAATTGTATGGGCATATCCAGTAAATTTATTACAATTATAAAACATTTATATGAAAATACTGTCAGTAGTGTTTGGAATGGCAAATTTCTCTCCGAATGGTTCAAAACGGAAATGGGAGTAAAACAGGGTTTTTTGCTAAGCCCCCTACTATTCGCATTATTTATCAATGATTTGTCCGATTGCGTTGATGGTGAAATAAAAAGTAATGGTGTCGTGATAAAAATACTTAAGTATGCTGACGACATAGTTTTTTTGGCAAACAATCCTAAAACCTTACAAGAAATGATTGACCAACTGAAAATTTACTGTCAACAATGGAATATTTCTGTGAATTTAAGCAAATCCAAAATAATCATTTTTACCCGTGGAGGTCGACGAGCTTTAAATGAACATTGGCGTTTCGGTAGAGAACTGATAGAGATTGTAAAATCATACAACTATCTAGGCGTAGAGCTAACACCAAAATTATCCTGTCACCCGCATTTAAAATCAAAACTAAAAGCAGCTAAATCTGGCATAAATTGTATTTGGAATGAATTCATGTATAAGAGCTGTGTCCCCTTTTCTAGCAAAATTAAAATTTTTTAATCAATCTCTAGAGCTTTTCTGTGTTACAGCGCCACACGGTGTGGGGTTTTCTTGAATATCGCGAAGATGAACAATTACAGAGATTTTTTCTGAAAAGGATGTTCTGTTTACCCAAGAACACGCCAAATTATATGTTATATCTCGAATCAGGCTTATATGACAAGTGGGTGTTATAGGATGCACCGACGAGTGAACATTAATATGATCTTTAATATTGACTTGGTTGCATCCCCTTATCACGGAATTTCAATTTTGTCATTACAAGAATTTTAATGGTTAGCAGTGGATTATGATCCCCAGCTAGCTGACAGTGGATCGGGGTGGGGTTTACCATTATCTTGTAACGACCTGGAATCACTGCTAAAAAAAAAAAAACAAATCAATCAAAAGATAAAACCGTACACCTTAGGTTGTTCTTCCAAAAAAAAAAAAAACAGATTTAAACACACACAAACTTTTGAAGACCTCATCCGAGTCGGATACCTGCTGGATCCATTCCTCTGATTAGGTTAATCCACCATCTTCTTACATGCGATATATTATAAACTATAATATAAAAGTTGAATTTAGAAAATGTATAATGTGCGTACACAGTAAATGAAACTTCACAAACTCACTTACTTTTTAACTAGGTACAATCCTATTTAAACTATTTGTTTTCACTACTATTTTTTTCCAATAATTTATTTTAATTTAATTTTTTGGATTTTTACTCCGAACACTTGAACAGCCAGCAAGCAAAAGATCTAATCAATATCCAATATCATTTAACTAACTCAAATAATTTAAAAAAAAATATGAATTTACAATTACATAAATGATTTTCACCGTTCATTAAAAAGATTTTATCAATATCCAATATCATTTAACTAACTCAAATAATTTAAAAAAAATATGAATTTACAATTACATAAATGATTTTCACCGTTGCTGTTATTTTGCTATTAAACAAACAGTGGAGGAAGTAGATTTAATTAAAAAAAACGAATAAGAAATTTATACAAATTTAAACTTTGAAAAATTTTGCTGGCATAAAACATAGAATTCTAAAGTTGTGGAGCAAATATTAATACCAGACTAGAGCAGGTAAAAGGTGTAGACAAAGTCGTAACACTTATAAAACATTTCAATACACTCTTAAAATGCACTTCAACTATATAGTTAAAATTCTACAATATCCAAATCATTGTTTACCAAAGGTATTAGCTTTAGAAACTTTCAAGTTGAAATCGTTTTGGGTTACGAAATGGTACACCTTAGGTGAAAAATGTGGTTTATCGTTATGTCTAGAGAATTTAAACATACAAGATTTAAAGCAGCATACGGAACAAATCTTAAACAATCTAAAGGAAATAGACAGGATTTGAGGAGGACGCTCGTAGATCCACTTTTCACGGTGATTATTGTAACTTAGCATATATAAATGTACCAAAATACTTCATTGACAAGATCGCGTCGCATAAAATAATGGTGATATTTAAAACGAGGGGAGCTCTTATTAATTTAAACGCAAGAGCCTTTCAAAGCGGTACATCTAGCATTTGCTCGTTATGTAACTTGGGTGAAATCGAAAACGTTTTCCACTTCGTTGCAATCTGTCCAATATTAAAAGATATACGTAGACAAATGTTTAAGAAAAACGAGTTATCAAGAGATGATTTTCTATCCTATTTGAATGGCGCCAACTATGATGCTTTGTACGAGTTTGTGAATTCCGCGAGTAAATATAGGTTATTATTAATAAGTGAATTTAATGTATAAGATGAAATTATGTTAGTTAAGTTTTTCTTTTTTGATGCGTCGTTTTATATGATTGTTTCTCTGCTTTTCTCATTTCTCTCTAATTTAAAAAAAAAAAAAAAAAACTATTATAAAAAATATTTTTATTATTGTTTTTTCCCCTTTTATTTTTTATTATTTGTTTAATTTTATAAAGTACCAACACGACAGACGGCTTTATTGTCCATTGTCTATAATATTTTTTTTTTGATTGTTTTTGTTATTTAAATTGTATAATGCTTATTCTGCAAAATAAAATATTTTTATTATTATTACTATTATTAATGCCATAATTCTCAATAATAATAATAAAACTTCATTTCAAACAAACATTTAATTTTATTCTTTTTCCAAAATATTAGGTAAAAAAATAAATAAAAATCTTTCTTTTGACACACTTGACAACATTTTTTTGACAAACTTATAATGCAATAATCTAGATTTTGGTCTCACATACCAATCCCGACCATCAAGATTTCTCCAAATTCAATGTTCCTACTCGTAATCACTGAAAATGAACGTTTTTTAAGCAAAAAATATGCAAATTTCCTTGTTTTGACATACTATACGATTTTTTTGACACACTTCCGGTACAGTTATCGAACATATCGGCCTTTCGGCTCTTACCATTGAGTGTACCTATTTTTAGAAAAAAAATTTTTCAAATCCCTTCAGCCGTTTTCTAGATTTCGTCGGTTGTGACGGACGGACGGCCGACACACAGACATACATTTTTATTTTTTGCTTTTTTAGAATCAGTAGGTCCTAAAACGTCGAGAAATGCCAAAAAAATGGGGGAAAGAATTTCACTTTTAGCTCATGAATGTAATACTTAGGTCTTTCAGACCGAAGTAACTTTATTAAATTATATTAAAAAAAACTTCACTTAAAATTATATTCATGATTTTGACTTTTATTAAAATTATACAGTGATGAACCTCAATATATTTCCTCATATATTGAGGAAATTTAGCTTATAGTAGAGTCTATCCGCCATCTGATGGTAAACGTTTATTGAATAATAATCGTTCTAAAATCCCGGAACTCGGAAGTGCAAATTTGTAAAATAGAGAAGGACCAACATATGAGAAATATATATTGAGGTCCATTACATTATAAAGTTAATTCTGTTCGGAAGCTCAATCGACATTGTTAAATTAAAACAGTCACACAGAAAATCTCATTATGTTAAATAAACCAAAATTATAAAAATGTACAAATTAATTACTGCCGGAGGAGTGATGTGGGATACATATTTGCTTTGCAAACTTTAAATCAAATAAACACAAAAACAAGGAATGAACCTTAATATAATTTTAGGATTGAAACCAGTTTATCAACTTTTATTGCTATCATAGAATAATCTATAAATTTTTAATACAAATAATTGTAGTCATTAATTCTTTAACTCTCGATAAATGAGCATAATTAATTCACTATTGTATTCCATAAATTGAAATCAAATATATTTGCTAATAAAAGATTTATATTGTTTGAAATGTTAATTGCTGTGCCATAAATAATAAGTGATAAGTTGTAATAACTTATAAGTGTTCTGAATACAACGAGGCCAATAAATTCGCTTCAAACTTTTAGCAATAGATTAATAAAATTTTAGGTACAATTTTTTCTATCTAGTTTTCATTAAAAATATTTTTTATCTAGTTTTCATTTCAAAATTTTAATAATAGAACCTAGTTGATTACTTTTGGACACTGTGCTAGTGGTTGCTTTTATGTGGAGAAAATTCCTATTTGAGCATGTATTTGTACATTTTAAAAGATAGCATTTAAACAATATATGTATATATAAAATAGAGACGCAAAAGTTCAACCAAGGAATTCTATCTAGCGATGAACGCATTATAATAGCGAGAATGACTAGCTATTGGTAAACATGCAGCAAATATATTATAACGCGAACATTTGTAATGAAGAGCTTTCTCATTGGCGAACCAATGAGAATGGCATAGCAGGATGCGTACCTAGAGTGATTTTTACGCCTTACGACTAAAGCTCAGTCCTTGTGAATTTGATGGAGTAATACCTGCTGCTTCAACACAAATGCAGAAATGTACGCAATTTACGAAAAGTCACAGAAATGGAAAAAAAATACAAGTGGAAAATGGAGACTCTGGCGACCCCGTTTGCGAAAGACCTACGATCAGCGCGTCCAACCCCCACAATCACTCTCAGACGCCCACACACTCACGCTTCATACATGCTAACATTCACCCACACATTCAGACGGCGAAGCAAGACACTTAAGCTTTAAGACCCGCCGCAAGTATCGCAAGTGGTAGTTATCACTATTTCGTTGTATGGCTGTCATCTGACCCATATGATACAGCTCGTAAACCACTGCCATCGCTGGTACACCGTGAATCAGATCCTAGAGCACTGGAGAACGTCACACGCTATATTGAAAGACTTTATTGATTATTTTCCCCTTTTTCTTTATTAATAACACTTTTAAAAATTTATAAAACCAAAAGTAATTCCCCAAAAAAATATTTACGACTCAAAAAAAACATAAGTTTATTTGTAAGTTGAACAAACATGTCCAAACCAGTTTATTTCCATACCTGTAGTTTACGGTTGGTTAATGCATTATAGAGTTAATGTATTATAGAGTTAATAAACCTAAAACATGACAAGAATTTGTTTTTGTTTTTTTGTAATACAGGTTATTTGAGAATGATTTTTGATTCACTTAAAAAATATAAATTTATCAATTTAGGCAATATAATAAAAGAAAAGGTATTTGGTATGTTAATTATTACCTCGGAGTAAAAATATTTAGATTAGAATCATTTCCAATTCAGACTAGAAGTGTCTCGCCACACGCACCGCACGTTCACACACACACGACAAGCACGCCCCCATGCATTCACTGGTACACCCTTTTCTCACACATTCACACTTCTATGAAAAAATGTAAATAAAATAATTCAAGTTCGCTCTCCCCATGATTAAATCCTTCCTGCTACAACGTCTTACGCCTTAGCTCTCCATCAGCAGTCCATAATCCAACAGGTAAAGTATCAGGAAAATTGTATAACAAGGTTGAGTTGAAATATGTTATAAATGCTTGGCATCAATGTTGCGTTGAAATATGTAACATAGATGATTTGCTATAAATGTTGATTGGCAATAACATATGGTAATAACAGCAGTACTTTGATACAAACGATGCGTTCCAATAAATACAATATATGACCACAGTAGTAAAATTTTGATGCAAATGTTGATTTATAATATGCGGTAACAGCAAAAACTTGATATAAAATGATGTTTTTTACAGAATATAATATATGACAGCAACAGCAAAAATTCCATATAAATGTTGATTGGAGATCATTCAAATTTTAATATCTATGTTGCGTTGCAATATGCTTAATACACAGTAGTAATAGAAAAACTTGGCTACAAATGTTGCGTTGAAACAAGTAATAATAGCAATTAATTGATATCAATGTTGATTTGAAATAAGTACAATAGATGATAGCAACAGCAAAAATTTGATATAAATGATGATTATAAAGATGTCAAATATACGGCAGCAATAGTAAAAACTTGACACCAATGTTTGTTGAAACATGTGTAATGCACAGCAGTAATAGTAAAACGTTGTTATCAAATAAGCCAAATAGATGATTTGATATAACTGTTGATTGGCAATATCATATTATAGTAGTAACAGCAGTACTTTGCTACAAACGATGGGTTCCAATAAATACAATACACGACAACCAGTAGTAAAATTTTGATGCCAATGTTGGTTTATAATATGCCGTAATAGCGATAACTTGATACAGATGACGTAGTTCAGTGAATGAAATCTCTGACAGCAATCGTCAAACTTTGATGTACAGGTTGATTTGAAATATATAAAATACACAGCGGTAACAGCAAAAATGTTTTACAAATTTTGAGTTGCAGAATATACAATATACGATAGCACCAGCAATAATTTGGTGTAACTGTTGAGTTGAACTTTGGTTGAAATAGCACAAAAATTGGAGGAAACTGTTGCGTTGAAATAACTATGGCGATTGTTGAGATTGCTAGATCGATAATCTTGAATCCAAATAACAACCGGTAGACATTTAATCGTCGATAAAACCAAGAACAGGTTTCAGCGGTTGCGAAATTTATCACCTTGTGATGACCGTTATGAGAAGACCTTGCAAACGACGGCAATTGTTGCAATCAACAATTGAAACTACCAACAGCACAGCCTCAAGGACACTTGTATATTCTTGTAACTGGTTGTCGAAATTTGTTATAATTTTACTATATGACGTAACCAAACCTTGAAACAAAACAGCAATTGATGAAACCTACAACAGGCTACAGTGGTCGCGGAAATATATCACTCTGTGATATATGCTGTGGTCAGAATTTGAAAACAGCCGCCACAATTAAAACCACAAACGAAACAGCTTCAAGGACAAATATATATAATTTTTTTCTTTGGTTATTGTTTATAATTTCTGACTTAGTTTAACTAATACAATGAGTGATTATATTATATGTACATATATTTTCTTTTTCAATGAACACTGAACAAACAATGAAATTTTTCTAGTCACTGACACTAATTGGAAACTGAACTACTAAATTTGAACTAAAATAAATATGTAACGTCACAAACATATAATAATTCTTTTTGGTATTCTCTGACACTATTTTGATTTTTAAATTCACATAAATTTGTTAAATTAGAACCAAATAAATTTGCCTAATAATTTTTAAGAACTATATCGGAATTCAAAACAAAAATACAATAAGATCGATGTTTACGATGAACAAATAAAAAACACAATTGACAACTCATCAATCAGTTCAATAAGACCGGAGGCGCAAAAATGGCCCTCACAAATGCATAAACATATAATAATTTTACCTTGTTCACTGGCACTAATTGGATAAACTCGAACTTTATAATTTGGTTGAATTTTAAACTCATTAAATCGGTCTAATTAATTTTAAGAAATAAATGGCGTGAGTTACACAAAATAAATTCAATAATTTCGCCAATCCGACAGCACAATCGAGATAAAAGTCAATGACCAACTCCTTTAATAATATCAGACTAAGAAACGTCAAACACCAGAATCAAAATGTAATACACTAAGAGATTGAAAAATGTATAGTCATTCCTTATATAGCAATTCTTTTAATATCGAAAAATTCGAAAGAAGGGTTTCTGATGCAAGGAAATTAATTTACATTACGTAAACAAATGTTAGGACCTTTTTTCGTTAAAATAAAACTGTTTGTTACTTTGTAATACTTAACATTGCAAAAATAATTTGACGAAACAAATTATTTCCAACACACTAGTAAGAAATATCAATAAATTAGAATGGATTAAACGTAAGTTTAATCGATTTTATGACGCTTACGTATTACAAAATAACAACTTACAACAGTAATACATTGAAACTCAGATCCATAACAAAAGATAATTTGATAAAAATACTCGTATAGGAAATCGAATGCATAACGAATTGTAGGATAATATTTTTTTCTATTGTGACAATTGGACAAATATGCACAGCTGATTTGAGGTTTGAAAACTTCGTTGACCAAGTACGGTTAGTGTTTAGAGAATTCAAATTTTAGCAGTATGGTAACGTAAGGCGGGTGAAAACGAAGTATGAGTCAATAATAGGGGATTGTAAAAGAACTATTATTGTTAATTTATTTCATGCTAAGAACAAATTTATGTACGGAAACTATATGAAAATATGGCTATAGATTGTGGATGGATGAGAAACTATTATAAGCTACGTATGTTAATCAAAATGATGACTTATGAGGAAACAGACACTGAATAAATCGGGAATTTTACCGCTCCACATTATCATGCTCCAGTCTACATTACACATTACAAGCTATAGCATTTAGAACGGCCTATGGGTAAATAAAAAGAAAATGTTGAAAAGGAACTAGTTCTCGATTTGTAATTGCAAATGATAATTTTGACTATCGTGATGCTGCAAATTGGAGGGAGTTAAACGATAGCAATATCAATTTCATTATAATAAAAATAAATGACAAGTTCAAGTGGATGTACAAAATGTCAAAATGGATTCGATACTGCGTCAATACATTATTTTATAGAATTCTATTAAGTTGAAAAAGAGAAAAACAAAGCTGGCTTTATATTCCTAATCTGTTGGAAAATCTTTTTGTTATCCTTACAAATTATTTTGTTACATCACCTAGTAATAATTTGATTAATAGATTTAATGGTTGGAAACATATCAAAATTATTACAAAACATGAAAATTTATTTTCATGAAAATTCTGTTCAACATTAATATAAATACTCGAATATATGCAAATCGAATTATTTTAAAAATATTTTCATAATAGAGACGAATAGAAATAAAAATGATTTAGAAAAATATTTCAGAAGGAATTGTTGAAGTAATTAAGTTTTTATCTTTGAGAGGATTAGCTTTTTGGGGAATGAAACATCATTTTACCATTTCAACTTGTTCCATTAGTGAAAGGGAATTTTTTGTAAGTAACAAAAGCTACAACTATGGAACCTTACAGCACCTTTCTCTTTTATTTTTTATAAAATGGCGGAGCTAAATTCTATTCTACAAATCCTTTTTGACGTATTTAAAAAATATATCGTATGTAATGAAGCGCTTTCTTCGTTGACGAATCATCGAATAGGCATAGCAGGTCGCGTAACTGATGAGATTAATTATTTGCTCCTGACTAGCGACAGCATTGGGATCGAGTTGTAATTCCTGCTGCTTCAGCACAAATACGGAAATGTACGCGAAACACATGATTTATACGGAAATGAGAGAAAACAAGTGAAAAAAATCACTCTGGCGACACTTTTGGCGAAAGAACCACGATCAGCACGTCCAACCCCACGTTCACTCAAACATTCACACGTTTTCGTACCTCAGACACTCACACACACATATACCCGGAATCACATACAATGGCCGATGAGTCCCATAAGCTAGTAGTATGACTATTGCTTATGTCATCATTAATTTAGTTATTACTATTATTGACCTTAGTTTCCTTTAGATGTTAGTCATGGTTTCCAATTAAAATTGTATTCCACCCCGCAAAATTATCGGAAAATGTAGACAGTTAGTAAAAACAACTGGACTAGTACCATTATGAACATTGTTACGGTCATCATTGCTAGAAAGTGGTACAGGATACTTTAAAGCAGGTGAAAACATGATTGGAGTAGCGGAATATGACATGATAGCAATTTTTGAACGGATTTGCCTGATCATTCGTTAAGCTAATATCACTTAGACTTATAAGTGTAACATTAATCCGCGTATCCATGGCGACAGAGGTAAGCCTCAGTCACCCGGAACTATTTAGGTTTAATTAAACTAATAAATCACCGACATATCCTTTTTGTTGAAACTATATATGGTTCCGGTAAACCTCCATTATCAGTACAAGTGCCATCAGGAGCCTTGTAACGGAAATACTTATTCCTGCCAGTAACTCAGAATCCATATTACATCTTACCATTAACCATCATTCCCCTTCCTTTGCTGGTACGGTGTCCATCAATTATTGTTACTAAGTGTTCAAATCCCACAATATAATTCAAATAACGACAATCTTACACAAAAAAAAGGAAAAAAAAAACATATACTGGTGAAGTGTCAATTTCTATCCAGCCAATTTATAACCTGTAAATTTATTTGCGGAAAGAAACAATAATCACGGCTCCAATGATAGATTCATTCACTCACGCACCCATATCCCTACACCCCCACATACACATATCAGTACAACGATAAAAAAAAGAATATGACTCACCCTGTGTTTTATCACCGTCATCCTTGAATGTTTAAGCTGGATCAACCAAATGGTGTCTGTGGTGGCCGGGTCTGTACTCACAATTGTCGAACTGAATTTCCAATAGTACAAAAAATCGTCAAACGGCAATCCGCACTACTTAGCAGTACAAACGTGCCCTGGTTAATGACACTGCTATAATTGTTGTGTCCACAGACAGCGATGTAGATGAAAATTGATCAAGTAATATGACGATCTCCAGACTCAGAACAGTACTTTGCTACCATTGACAGAGGAGCATTCGGTGTTGGTAAGAAAACTGAATGCAATTGAAGTGTTTACAAAACAAGAGATATGGTAGTACTCTACGTATATTTAATTTGGATGCAAGCTTTTCATTAATAATACTGGAACATGGAATTTTCCGTGGCTCGTTTGGTATATCCACTACGTATGAATTTTCGACTGTACATAGGCTTTTGACTTAGCAACACCAATAAAGTTACTAATTATGAGTAGAATTTTTTTTTTTTTTAAATGATAATGTAGTTTTTCGTTATTTCAAAATATTGTATGTTACCCAGTAAAAAAATACGTACTGATAGTCTGTAAATGGGATATTATTTTTTTTTGCAACGAAAGAAAGTATTTATAAAAAAAACATTTGGATGAATGAAATATGTAAATAACATGGGCATGAATTAATGAGAAATAAACAACTGTTCTTATCATAGTTTTACCGGGATTCATTAATTAATAGAAAACTACAGGGGGGATATCATTAATGATCAGACGATTGGTTGCAGAAAATATATATGATTAGCGGAACCATGGGTTAGTGTATATTAATTCGTTAATGGTGACTGGACGAATACAGTTTTAATTAGGAACCCAACTTGGTAGATATGCACAACCATCCTATGCTTTACGACAACAATAGCAGATGGCAATCATGATTTGAGTCTACGAAGAAACAAATTAATGATGATAGCAATATTATGCGAATGAGAACGCTGTGGGACTCAAAATCAGTGTATTACACAAAAAAATTATTTTTATTGGAATACTAAATTTGGGTAGTGGAAAATATATTAACTGATGACTATGAATTAAATATATAAAAAAAATAGTTACAAAAGTCGCGGCCAATGCAAATTTGGTGAATATGGAAAAATAATAGCTCCGTTAATCCGAGAATTAACCAACTGCGTCCTCGAGCACCAAATTACTTCGTTACACGTAATAATCATAATATAATATAATAATTATATCGATTGGTAATCAAAAATACAAAATGTGGTTTTTGTTGCTATACTTATGTTGTTAAAGAAGCAATAATACGATTGCAGTACTTCTTTGACATTATATAAGTATGGATGACTAATAACACTGTGCGACAAATGGTAGGGGTCAGTGATCCGCTGGGGTCCTGACTACCGGGAAAAGTTATATTGGTAAAAAAAAAGTTATACGTGTCCCGGCGTTTCGCTGGGTCACGTCTAGAAATCGAGATTTATCGATTTGAAGTTAGTATGTATCATATAGGGAAAATAGTCACGTTTTGGGGACATAACTCGAGAACGATTAGTCCTATTTTACTGAAACAAATTTAGAAAAATTAAAAATTACAATTCCTTTAATCTACTCGTATATTATTTCTTTACACAATCAACAGTTTCGCAGGTATAAATAAATTTATGAAGAAAAAAAATAATTTTTTGCCTAAAAAATAAAAAAATTGTATTTAAAAAAATCATGAAAAATTCAAAACGGGAAAAAGTGTCAAGTCTTATTACTTTACCGTAAAGTCACATAATCTGTGCACAAAACGAGACATAGATCATGAAAATCGATGAACGCATTTCGCTTTTATTCACAATTAAGTAAAGTTATCTCATTTTGACAAGAATATTGATTTTCATAGAAATTTTTTTTTAATATTTTTACTGGAATAAACTCCAAAATTTATTGTTTTAAATGTATTTGGACATGTGGCTATGTGTCCTTTGTGTATTAATTTTATTTTTTTTTACTCTTTTATTTATTATTTTCTATTTTTATTTTATATATTTTGTTTATTTATTTTATTTTATTATTATATTTTATTATTTTTAGTATAATTTTATTATTATATTTTTATATTTTTATTATATTTTATTATATTATTATTATTATTATTTATTATTATTATTATTATTGTTTATTATTATTATTATTTATTATTATTATTATTTAATATTATTATTTATTATTATTTATTACTATTATTATTATTATTTATTATTATTATTTATTATTCATTATTTGTTATTATTATTTATTATTTACAATTATTTTTTATTGTTTATTTATTATTTATTATTAATTATTTTATTTATATACTAAATTTTTTATTTTATTTTTTATATTTTTATTATCTTTTTATTTGATTATTTTATTATTTTTTTATTTTACTTTATTATTTTTATTTCATTTATTTATTTATTTTATTTTTTTTGTATTTCTTATTTATTTAATTTTAATTTTTTTATTTTTTCGTTACTTTTTCAGTATAGTATATCAGTAGATTAAAGAATTCGAATTCTTAATTCCTAATTTATTTCAGTAAAATCGGACTAGTCGTTCTCGAGTTATGTCAAAAAAGGAACCCCAAACGTGACAATTTCTCCTATATGATACACACTAACTTCAAATCGATATATCTCGATTCCTAGACGTGACCCAGCGAAACGCCGAGACACGTATAACTTTTTTTTTACCGATATAACTTTTCCCGGTAGTTAGAACCCCAGCGGATTTTGGCTGTCGCACAGTGTAATTGATCTCTTTTCTTGGTATGGGGTCATTTGCTCATCCACAAATTTTAAATCGACAAAATAACTCACGTTTTCAACAATTTAAATGGCTGCCATAACGATTACGTTTTTTTGATGAAAAACAAAATAAATTCACTGATCAAAAATTTTCAAGACATAATTTTGAAACCTACTCTTAAACCTACTCCAATAGTACAAAAAATCGTCAAACGGCAATCCGCACTACTTAGCAGTACAAACGTGCCCTGGTTAATGACACTGCTATAATTGTTGTGTCCACAGACAGCGATGTAGATGAAAATTGATCAAGTAATATGACGATCTCCAGACTCAGAACAGTACTTTGCTACCATTGACAGAGGAGCATTCGGTGTTGGTAAGAAAACTGAATGCAATTGAAGTGTTTACAAAACAAGAGATATGGTAGTACTCTACGTATATTTAATTTGGATGCAAGCTTTCATTAATAATACTGGAACATGGAATTTTCCGTGGCTCGTTTGGTATATCCACTACGTATGAATTTTCGACTGTACATAGGCTTTTGACTTAGCAACACCAATAAAGTTACTAATTATGAGTAGAATTTTTTTTTTTTTTAAATGATAATGTAGTTTTTCGTTATTTCAAAATATTGTATGTTACCCCAGTAAAAAAATACGTACTGATAGTCTGTAAATGGGATATTATTTTTTTTTTGCAACGAAAGAAAGTATTTATAAAAAAAACATTTGGATGAAGGCATGAATTAATGAGAAATAAACAACTGTTCTTATCATAGTTTTACCGGGATTCATTAATTAATAGAAAACTACAGGGGGGATATCATTAATGATCAGACGATTGGTTGCAGAAAATATATATGATTAGCGGAACCATGGGTTAGTGTATATTAATTCGTTAATGGTGACTGGACGAATACAGTTTTAATTAGGAACCCAACTTGGTAGATATGCACAACCATCCTATGCTTTACGACAACAATAGCAGATGGCAATCATGATTTGAGTCTACGAAGAAACAAATTAATGATGATAGCAATATTATGCGAATGAGAACGCTGTGGGACTCAAAATCAGTGTATTACACAAAAAAATTATTTTTATTGGAATACTAAATTTGGGTAGTGGAAAATATATTAACTGATGACTATGAATTAAATATATAAAAAAAATAGTTACAAAAGTCGCGGCCAATGCAAATTTGGTGAATATGGAAAAATAATAGCTCCGTTAATCCGAGAATTAACCAACTGCGTCCTCGAGCACCAAATTACTTCGTTACACGTAATAATCATAATATAATATAATAATTATATCGATTGGTAATCAAAAATACAAAATGTGGTTTTTGTTGCTATACTTATGTTGTTAAAGAAGCAATAATACGATTGCAGTACTTCTTTGACATTATATAAGTATGGATGACTAATAACACTGTGCGACAAATGGTAGGGGTCAGTGATCCGCTGGGGTCCTGACTACCGGGAAAAGTTATATTGGTAAAAAAAAAGTTATACGTGTCCCGGCGTTTCGCTGGGTCACGTCTAGAAATCGAGATTTATCGATTTGAAGTTAGTATGTATCATATAGGGAAAATAGTCACGTTTTGGGGACATAACTCGAGAACGATTAGTCCTATTTTACTGAAACAAATTTAGAAAAATTAAAAATTACAATTCCTTTAATCTACTCGTATATTATTTCTTTACACAATCAACAGTTTCGCAGGTATAAATAAATTTATGAAGAAAAAAAATAATTTTTTGCCTAAAAAATAAAAAAATTGTATTTAAAAAAATCATGAAAAATTCAAAACGGGAAAAAGTGTCAAGTCTTATTACTTTACCGTAAAGTCACATAATCTGTGCACAAAACGAGACATAGATCATGAAAATCGATGAACGCATTTCGCTTTTATTCACAATTAAGTAAAGTTATCTCATTTTGACAAGAATATTGATTTTTCATAGAAATTTTTTTTTAATATTTTTACTGGAATAAACTCCAAAATTTATTGTTTTAAATGTATTTGGACATGTGGCTATGTGTCTTTGTGTATTAATTTTATTTTTTTTTTACTCTTTTATTTATTATTTTCTATTTTTTATTTTATATATTTTGTTTATTTATTTTATTTTATTATTATATTTTATTATTTTTAGTATAATTTTATTATTATATTTTTATATTTTTATTATATTTTATTATATTATTATTATTATTATTTATTATTATTATTATTATTGTTTATTATTATTATTATTTATTATTATTATTATTTAATATTATTATTTATTATTATTTATTACTATTATTATTATTATTTATTATTATTATTTATTATTCATTATTTGTTATTATTATTTATTATTTACAATTATTTTTTATTGTTTATTTATTATTTATTTATTAATTATTTTATTTATATACTAAATTTTTTTATTTTATTTTTTTATATTTTTATTATCTTTTTATTTGATTATTTTTATTATTTTTTTATTTTACTTTATTATTTTTATTTCATTTATTTATTTATTTTATTTTTTTTGTATTTCTTATTTATTTAATTTTAATTTTTTTATTTTTTCGTTACTTTTTCAGTATAGTATATCAGTAGATTAAAGGAATTCGAATTCTTAATTCCTAAATTTGTTTCAGTAAAATCGGACTAGTCGTTCTCGAGTTATGTCAAAAAAGGAACCCCAAACGTGACAATTTCTCCTATATGATACATACTAACTTCAAATCGATATATCTCGATTCCTAGACGTGACCCAGCGAAACGCCGAGACACGTATAACTTTTTTTTTACCGATATAACTTTTCCCGGTAGTTAGAACCCCAGCGGATTTTGGCTGTCACACAGTGTAATTGATCTCTTTTCTTGGTATGGGGTCATTTGCTCATCCACAAATTTTAAATCGACAAAATAACTCACGTTTTCAACAATTTAAATGGCTGCCATAACGATTACGTTTTTTTGATGAAAAACAAAATAAATTCACTGATCAAAAATTTTCAAGACATAATTTTGAAACCTACTCTTAAGTGCCTAATATGACTCATAAGTTACTGAAATTTATATCAAACGACCTATTAAAATTAACTCCTTAAAAATTCAGAACGAATTTAATATCCTAATTAATTAATATCCCTCATTCCAAATTAATAGCACTCAAACTTCTGTAAAGTTTTAATTATTTTGATTTACCAGAAATTGCTACTACAAGTTACTGCACTTTTATTGTATGGAGTAGAAGAAGCTACCTGGATAATAATAGTTAAAAGAACTGTGTGACTCAGCTTAATGTAGGCTCTGGAACTGGTAATGACCAAATTCAAAAGTATTGCTTCTAATTAAAATGAGAAATTAAGGCATTTTTTGAAAAGTAAAGTATTTATTTACCTTACTTGATAGTAAGTTCTGTAATATGGTTTCAGTCAAAACTTGTATGGCTTATTTAAATCAACGGAAAACTAACGTATTTGTTGGAAAAATCAGTATTTAACCTTCGCATGAACGGAAATTTTTAGCGACTGATATGAACAATATCTACCCCGGTAGATATTACATAAATCATAATATCAACAAACGTAACTGTGTATTTATTTTACTTTTGTGTAAGCATACAATAAAAGCATATATTTAAAAATAAAGTTACTTGTTTTTCACAATCACCAGTAAAAATATTCATATAAAATCCAAGGAAAAAATATCTACCCGGGTTGATATTGTTTTCTTGCGTAAAAAAAACCATAAAAATCCAAAAAAAAGTGTTAAAAGGAAGTCCAAAATATTTTTTTCTCAGATTTTGCAAAATCAATTTAAAAATTAGTCACATAGCTGAACAGGCATGACGATTGGTTAAAAACTCATAAAGTTATTGAATTACAAAAACCGTGATATCTACCCGGGTAGATACTGTTCACGTGAAGGTTAAGCTCGTATATCAGAAATGGACAAAATGTTTTTATTCGCAGGAAAGAGTTAAATTTTAAAATATTGTTCAACCACATTATTACAATTATTCCATTTTATGGTCAATTAAAAATAATTGAAAAAATGTGTTTTTATTGGCTTATATATTTTTAATTTAAAATTCATTTAAAAATAATACAAATTTTTTATATAAATAACGACAATTTTTTTATTACCATATCTGTTGGTTTGCAAAAGGAATTTATTTTAATCTGGTTTAATTTTCATATTAAACGATTACAGTAGATTTCATATAAAAGGTTTATTTTTATTTAATATTTATTTATGCTGTTACATTTTATCCAATATTTTCAACACAACACCTTTAAAAGATTCTACAATTTTTTTCGATTCGAGCTGCTGAAAAAATATTAACTGAAAGTATATCTGTACCCGGCCAATACAAGATACTTATTGTAATAACTGTAAAATGTAGTGTTTGTGCAACAAACTTTTTGTCGCTTAATTTCATATCGCATTTATTTGTATATATGTACATTTGTATCCCGCCTTTCGTCTTTCAGATAAAACAAAACTGAAATCACAATGTTTCTTAGAGCCTCCTTCATACAATCCAAATATTCATTTTGTTTGAAATTATTTACGATATTTTATATTCATTCCAGCAATTTTATATCGAGCTACAAAATTTGAGGGATATCTATACCGCAATCGATTTCGAATATACATTACCTGAATTATTTAAAATTGAAATTACATTAGTGATTAATCGTTTTTAGTATGTTTCTAGTTTAGATATTTTTTTCATATATTCTTATTTCAAGCTTTTAAAAAATGGTTTCTTTAACTCTCTTTTTACAAATTTCCAACAAAACATTTGCTTTTGATAAAAAAATATTATAAAATTAAAACGAATCACATAAATTTTTATTTTCTTTCGTATTTTGTTGTTGTAAATTTAAAATTGCATTCAACTCTTCTTTGTTTTTTACAAGCTTTGGTTTTTTTTACCATAGCAACATAGCAAAAAAGCACATTCAGCGCAAACAAATTGAGTAAAAACAAAATAAAGAACCACTAACGATTTTATAAAAATATTCGGTTATCAAACAAATCATCCTATTTTATTTTATATGCTACAACAACAAACTAATGGATAAAAATCATGAAAAGAGCAGAAAAGTTTTATTTAAAAGAATGTTTTTATTTTTAGTATATAAATCTGGAAAGTTTAAAATATGGTTTTAATTGTATTACTTGGAATCATTTCTAAAAGCTTTGAACAGATTTTGAATATTTTTTTGTAAAGTAAAAGTAAATATTATCTGTCCAATATTCATTTTGAAGATAAAACTATGTTAGAACAAATTTTTTTTTAAATTTTTGTTGGGGAATAGGAATTACAATATGTGTCACAACAACACATAAAAACCTTTTAAGATAAATGAAACCCATCCAATGCAAATGCAACCATAAAAAAACAACCTCAATGTGTACAAGTTTATCTCGGTTGGTTGGAGATTTCTTGGTAATGGAATTCTTATTGGTATAAATTCTTCTCCGAGCTCTTTTTATAAATTTGTTGAACATGCTTACAACATTAAATATAAAATACTCGAACACTTATAGGTGAAAAACACGTGAAATCAGCAAAAAACATGCAATTTCGGAAATGAGGTTTTAATTTTATAAATTTAGGTATTGGAATTTATTGACATCGATAAAAAAAATTTTCTGCGTTTTTAGTTTTTTTTTTTTACCCTGTCTTAATATACAGAGTGATGAAAAATCAAAAAAATTCTCGACCCTGGTGTATTGAAATGGCTCTACAGTCAAAACTACTAAACTGATTTTAATGTTATATAGCTGAAAATGTAGGTATTGAAAAGAGCTAATCAAAATAATAATTCACATTATATGATCTTGAGCATTTTATTTTAGAAAAATAACGATAAAAAACTCAAATTCGATTTTCTAGAAATGCGTATTTTTTAAATTTTTGATTTTTTAATATGTGAAAGGTACAGATGTTACTAACATTTTATAAAAATTCAGGTGGGGAAAATTTTTCTTTTTTTATTAATTTTATTGCAACACGCCTTAAAATTTTCATCATAAAAAAAGTGATATACATATATGTTTTTATAATAAATTTTTAATTTCAACTCAAAATAAATATTTTACACATTTTTTACTTAACTCAAAATAAATATTTTACACATTTATTATCATTTATTTAATTTTAAATTACTAATGTCCGTAGAGTTAGAAAAACGTCTAGCCAAGGTTGATCCATCATTTGTAGGAATGTATGAGTGATATACTCGTGTTCCAGGAATTGTTTTTAAATTGGCGTATCTATCAGCTAGTTGATTTTGTTTTTCAAACAAAGAAAAAAACCCTCTGCATTCTGTCACTATATGACAGTGGTGAGTGAGTGATCTCAACAGTTTGACTGTTTGCAGGCATAATGGATTTGATTTCATCCGAACACTGCTGATGAAGATATTTATAAAAAACAAGGAGATCAGAAAAAATTAACAATTCGTTTAGCACGCTTTTGAACAGAGTCTAAAAGCGCCATTATAGTAACAGATGCAGCCCCCCAAACTTGGTAACAATACTCGCATAATGCGGCCTGTTAACGATTTGAAAAAATATACTTGGCCTTTAATGGTAAAAAGGTTCCTTATCCCAGGTTTAGACTCAGATTATACTTTTCCCTAGTTTCTATTTTTTGTTCACTTAGGTGTAGTGGAAGTATTGTTTTTGTTTTATGAAGAAAATTTGACTTTTAGTTTATTTTTAATCACAACATATTGTTTATTTTTAATCACAACACAACATAATTAAAGCTGGGCAATTTTAGTCCAGAGATATTACTTAATATTCGATATAGTATATTTTATCACAGTAAATATTATATATTTTTAACACAAAAAAATATATTATGTGTACTCCAATTACCACATAAGATTATAGCTTAAATCAGAATATAGTGTGGCTACAGTACTGCGATCAAAAAAATCGTTTGTACGTCTTCAACTAACTACTCCTTGGTGAACTGTACCTCCTCGTTACCTGGTTAGAGCAGTTCTGATGTGATCGAATTAAAGGAAAAGTAAAAAGAATAGCAGCTAAGCGAGTCTTAAGAAAGAATACGACAAAGTTATATCAACACCTCTGGAGTTATATAACTGGGCAGCTCGAGGCAATTTTCAAGAAAGCATGCATTTTTTCTATGTAACGGAGGCAGAATACATTGCAAAGCAAAATCAACTAGCTGATAGATACGTCAATTTAAAAACAATTCCTGGAACACGAGGATATCACTCATACATTCCTACAAATGATGGATCAATCTCAGCTAGACGTTTTTCTAACTCTATGGAATTCAGTAATTTAAAATTAAATAAATGATAAAAAATGTGTAAAATATTTATTTTGAGTTAAAATTAAAAATTTATTATAAAAACATATATGTAAATCCAAAAAAAACGGTTCATTTTTTAACTTCACTTCTTTTTATGATGAAAAATTTTAAGGCGTGTTGCAATAAAATTAATAAAAAAAAACAAAAAATTTTCCCTTCCTGATTTTTTTATAAAATATTAGTAACATATGTGCCAATCACATATTAAAAAATCCAAAATTTAAAAAATACGCATTTCTAAAAAATCGAATTTGAATTTTTTACCGTTATTTTTCTAAAAGAAAGTATTCAATGTCATATAATGTAAATTATTATTTTGATTAGCTCTGTACCAACATTTTGAGCTATATAACATTAAAATCAGCTCTGTAGTTACTGTAGAACCATTCCAATACACCACGGTCGAGCAATTTCTTGATTTTTCAACACCCTGTATCTTAAAACAGGGTCAAAAAAAACTAAAAACGCAGACAATTTTTTTTTATTGATGTCAACGAATTCCAATACCTAAATATACAAAATTAAAACCTCATTTCCACACCTTGCTGATATCACGTGTTTTTCACCTATAGCGATATTTTGAAATTTAAACTCAATATAAAAAATCTTAAAATATAAGAAATATTGAATCAAAAACACAAATCCATTTTTTAGGATTGTTAATTGTTTTTTGCATATGACTTCAATCAAACGGGCTATGAATATTTGGAATTTTATTTGAAAGTACTCGAGACTGGTATATTGATTTGGCCCTAATTATATAGACATAGGATTCCATTAGTACGATGTTTTCCTTTTAAGAGAAAAGAAGTTCCTTTTAAGTGGGTTTAATTCAAAGCCAATTGGAACATAATAGTTCTGAAGCCACACTTTAAGTTAACTTAGTTAAGTTAGTTATGGGAAAGGACTAAGTTAGTTATGGGAAAAGACTAAGGATTTGATTTATTTTCGATTTAAGTTAACTAAATTTGAAAGCAATTTAAAACATAATTTCATAAATGCATAACATCTACTGCTATTAAAAATTTATCCACTTTTTTATAAAATCTGAATTTATCCATTATTTTGCTGCATTGAAAATAGTTTATACTTCTTTTAGAAAATTTTATTTAATTAACTTACTAAATTAAATAAATTTAACAACGTTATTTAACTTACTTTAATACAATCAAGTTTATTTAAATTTAATTAAAAATTTAATTTAATTAAAAATTTAATTTAATTAAAAATTTAATTTAATTAAATTTGATAAAAATTATTTAATTTATGCATTTAAATTAAATTAATTGAATTTAATAAATGAAATAAACTAAATAAATTTTTTATATTAAATGAATTAAATAAAATACATATATTAAATAAATTGCATATATGAAATAATGACATAAATTAAATAAATTAAATCAATAAAATAAATAAAATAAAATAAACAAAGTTTGTAAATTAAATAAATGAATTAAATTAATTAAGTAAATTACATAAAGTTAAATACAGTAAAATTAATAAAATAAATCAATAAAAATTAAAATAATTTAAAAAATTAAGAAAATCATATTTATAAAATCAATTATAAAAATAAAATAATTTAAATAAATAAAATAAATTGAATAAATTAAATCAATTAAATAAACTAAATAAATAGAATAAATTAAATAAATTAATCAAATTAAATAAATTAAATTAATTAGATAAATTGAATAAATTATATAAATTAAATAGATTAAGTAAATAAAATAAATTAAATACATTTATTTAATTAAACAAGTTAATTAAATTCAATAAATTAATTCGATAAAATAAATTAAATAAATTAAAGGTATTAAACATATTAAATAAATTAAAAAAATTAAATAAATTAAAATAAATAAGCAAATTAAGTAAATTAAATAAAAAAGAAGAATTAAATAAATGAAAGAAATTAAATATATTAAATAAATTAAATAAGTTAAATAAATTAAATAAATTAAATAAATTAAATAAATTAAATAAATTAAATCGATAAAATAAATTCAATAAATTAAATAAATTAATAAATTAACTTAATTAAATAAATTAAATGAATTGAATATATTAAATAAATTAAATAAATTAAATAAATTAAATAAATTAAATAAATGAGATAAATTAAATAAATTAAATAAATTAAATAAATTAAATAAACTAGATAAATTAAATAAATTATATAAACTAAATAAATTATATAAATTAAATAAATTCAATAAATAAAAAAAATTAAATATATTAAATAAATTAAATAAATTAAATAAATTAAATAAATTAAATAAATTAAATAAATTAAATAAATTATATAAATTAAATAAATTAAAATAAATTAAATATATTAAATAAATTAAATAAACTAAATAAATTAAAAAAATTAAATAAATTAAATAAATTAAATAAATTAAATAAATTAAATAAATTAAACAAATTAAATAAATTAAATAAATAATTCGAATATTTTTATGTCTGAAAGACAATTTTTCATGAATCATAAATAAACGAAAATTACAAATAAGTATAAGCAATAAATTCAAGAAAGCTTTTCTCTTCATTTCATTCTTTAGACTCTATTTGTAAGTTTTAAACTATTTGTTAATAAATATAAAGCATTTTCATCAATGTCATTGTTTATTTTCTTGTAACGGTTTTTAAACAGGTTTGCTATAGCCATCGGTTTTATCACATTAAAGAAACATTATCTGAATCAAAAACAAGTCTTTCGTTATCTCTGTACTGTGTATTATTATAACATTATATTGATTGCTTGTTTATTCAATTTTTCTTTTATATCTTACAAACTTAATCATAATAATAATAAAATAATGTAAAATTGCAATAAAAATTGAATTAAGTTTTCTTCCTCATTTTCGTTTATCATTCTATTATATCTTAGATAACAATACCCAAGATGAGATGTAGCAATCGAATTTTTGCTTTTCTTACAAACAAGAAACAAACTAAATTGTTATTGTTATTATTTATTCTAAGAAATTGTTTGGTACGAGAATATTGATTTTTTGTTTATTTAGAGGTTGTTCTTGTATATATTTTTTAACATTCCAATTGACTTGGGTAGTAATTTAATTTGTGTTTGAGCTAAAAACATGACTCTGTAAATGTTTCTATCAAGTTTGCTGGCATGATTGATAAAAAGATGAAAAAACTTTTATTTACTTTTGATTTAAGTAGATGGAAGATTATTTCGCTAGATACTTACTTACACTAAATGAACCTGTAAAAACAACAAACATGTTTACGAAAGTATATATCATAAAAATATTCTTTTGCATTTGAAATGTTGTTTAGAATCTATTAATAATGCTTAATTGCTAATATAATTATATTTGCTTTGTATGTCAATCAATCAATCTTTTTACATGAGCTTTGATGTTATTGAAGGAAGGAGAGGAGAGAGAGAGCTATGATCAAAGAGCTTAAGATATTTACTACGCATTAATAAGAAATTTTTTTGTTAATACTGAATTGTAAACAAAAAATGTTGTTTGTTGTCCGACATTTATCATATTTTAAATTCCTTTATTATTATTTAGATAAAATATATTTGTTTAGTAAACTGCAAATGAAATACAGACTAAGACAAGAAAATAAATCTAATCCACCATAATATCCAAAATATTTATATTTATCCTTTAATAATGATTTGGACTTTCACATTACCCAAAATTCCATTAAAATAAATCACAAACACAAAATAAAACGATAATTAAAATTAAATCGATAAATAACAATTACCAATTTTCTTAATCAAATATTTTATCAATAAATTCAAAAAGTCAATTACATGAAAGTTATTTCACTTCTAATTCATTTCTCCGAAAAATTGTGAAAAGTGATTCAATTTTCCTTTTATTTTGTTTGTTTGTTATTTGTGGCTGTAAAAATATCAAATAAAAATGTCACTTAAATTAACTGAGCTAAATTACATTTTTATTTGCTCATTTCCTGTTCCGTTTCTAATTTTCTTGCTGTATTCCTTTTTATGTTTTTATTCTTAGTTTATTGTCTTTTCTTATTTACTGTATATGAAACCAACGAACAAAAAATGAAATTTCGGCAATAAATTCATATGATAGTATAAAAATAAAAACTGGAATTGTTATTGCTCACATTAAAGCTGTAAAAATATCGGAATTATTATTATTATTGTCTATGATTTTTTTAGTAGTAGGTATAAAAGCTATAGGTGAATTGTTTATTATCATTTATTACAACTGCAATTTTTTTTTCAAATTGAATTGAGGCTCAGTAATAAATCAAGATACATTAATCATCATCACATTGCTTTACGATAATACAATAACACTGAGAAAATTCATAAAAATTCAATAACTCTTAAAGGGAAATGGAAACAAAGATTATAACAAAAAAAAATAAACTTTGAAACCACTCGAATAAAAACTACTAGAATAAAAATTAAAATACAACCAAAAATGTTTCAAAAAAGTTCACAAAACAATTAAAGAAGTTTCATAAGTTTTTCCAACTATTATTGCTTTTTTGTATAGAATTAATCCCGAGATTTTCTTGAATGATCTGAAAATATTTTTCGTCATTAAATTTTTTTATTGTTTATTTGTTTTGTTTTACTTCTTTTTCGAAAAACTTAAAAATAATAATGATAATAGTAGCTGCAAGGATTATTTCATGTAACGAAAATCTTATATTTTTCTTGAAATAAATTTGAAAAAGAAAAACTAACGAAGTTTATTTAAAACTTTAAATGATGGAGTAGCTCAAACTAAAATTCTTGTGAGCACAAACAATGGTTGGTAAATTATTTTAGAATCTTGAATAAAAATTTAAATTAAAATTTAATAAGTGCGTTATAGGATTAAATGTTTGGTTTTAAAGTGGTTCAGTAAGAATAAAAAGAATTGAACATATTGCATCATTCTAGTAACAATAATGACTTTGGGACAGATGGCTGTGATGCATCGAGTTATTTTCAGCACTTGCTTTTTTACAAGAAAATCCACAAACAAACGTGAAATGAAATGCAATAACGGAAAGACAGAAAATCAATCTGATCATATCATAATCTCTAAGAAACACTCAACAACTGCAACCAACGTTCACTGATCATACAGAGGTGCTGATATGGACACCAATCATATGCAATCATTTTGCAATGTTAATATTTCTATATCCAAATTTTCTTTCAAGATTTGTTTTTTAAGCAAAAAGCTTTTCTTTTGGCATAATTGTTTTCGAAGTTTGGATTTATATACAACAATATGGCGGTAATCGACGTGGCGATGTATAGCCGAGTGTGTTAACGCACTAGTCTTACATTGTTAGGGTCGACGGTTCGAATCCAGTCAAATCCAATATGGATTTTTCTGGATTAGAATTACAGAGCCGATTTAGATGTTAAGTATTGGTGTTGGGTAGCTCATAAGTTAGTTTAAGGGTAATATTTGCAGGCGAGAAATTTTAGATACGGGATTGCTGATTGGCGATTGCAGATTATATGTATAAGTGATTGTCCTTGTGATTGTCTCGTAAAAGTAATAGCTAGATACGATTTGCCAGGTGTCTGTAACCGGGTCGTTCACTCCTAACTTATAATTACCTACCTATCCTTACCTATTGTTATATGTAAAAACGGCTGTAGGAAGTGGCCCGGCCGTAATCCGGGAGTCTCGCCTAGTGC